>JAUKNK010000355.1:1215000-1515000 GCA_030765055.1 Mantis religiosa | reverse complement strand
TAATATTGCTTTCCACTGTAACTACTCGTAGGTTTAAGGGAATTTTTGAATACATTAATAATGCTAAAACAATTTTGAATTAACCCGATTTATTCATTACTTTTTATGCAATTAACTATTCATTCTGCAATGTTTACAAATTATCTCAATTCACATGTCAATAATCCATTACCCCAGGGTACGTAGATATTTGGATCTAAAGGAAACCAAATACCTATTCCCATTATTTCTAAGTTTCATAATATAGCTACAATTCAAACTAATAATTCGGGCAGACATTGGTTCTAGCATAGCCCTTTCTTCACCACCAAATCACTTCTGGATGGGTTAATTGAATCTCACTTACTCTTAATGACAATTATTTTTGTAAGGTATGTAACCTACCTTAAATGGCGACTTTACAACGCGTAAGAATTTTAAGTTCTGGGCTTAGTAGTTTAGATCATTATTAGATAAATGTACAACCTTTCCAAACCTTGTCCTACACTTCTCTAGTGTGAAAGAACAATTAATTCCCGACGATTTTCTTATTTAAAAAGACAAACCTGGTTATAAGTGTTTATAGCTATCTATAACCATGAATGCTCTTCAATTTGGAAAAAACAGCTTGTTGATATTAGTAAAATGAAATTGCATATAGTTCATAATCATTTATTACTCAACTTAAATATCATAATTTCATTTACCAAAATTTAATATTCATACAAACAGATTCACGTCCTCCTTACAAAAATTTAACTGAAAGGTTATAAAAAATATACTTTTAAGTGGTGGTTTAAATGATTTGCTCTATATAAAAATACAAACATTTTCCAGGTTAGTGAAAAAATATCAACATAGGCAGTACGTACAAAAAATATTGTAACAAAAAATGTAACAAAAAATATTGACCTAAAAAGTTATCAAAATACATATGAAACATTTGATTAACACAATTTAAATAAGAATGCGAGCAATAATTTTGAAATTTAGTAGTAAAATTATGATTCATACTATCTGAATTTATGAGTTTATAGAAGAAATTTTGAACAAGTGGGCAGTAAACACTTTTATTGATATTACCTTAATTTAGTTAATACTTTAAGGTGGTAAAAGTTATGTTAAGAGCCGGTTATACAACAAAATGAGGTTAGTTTTAGATAATTATAATTGCCTAAAATATTTTGTGACCTTCCGTACAATATTTTAATTATATTCTGGTTTCATTTAGGTAGCATGTTTATCTACTGCATACGGTGTAAGTTTCACAGACGTATTTACTACACTAACAACAGAACAGAACCTGTTTAAGATATTTATAGTTGGGTATACTTCAAAACCAAAGTATTATGTAAAAAATTTTAAGCTAAAGCCATTGGCAGTGGTTTGTTTTAGAACTTTATGTCTAGAAGATCAGAGAGAATGAGCTATGGTTCCTGCAGGTCATAATGGATGACTTAAACCCGCTTCCATGAAACAAAATCGCGTTATAAAATCTGACTATCGTTCAGTGCGCAGCTGTAAATTTTAACGGTTTCTGAGAACCATTACTGAATAAAATACAGTCTACTTTTAATATTCTTCTTGCAATATTTTATGTGCTCCGTTCGCGATGGTTCTGGAATGTAATTGCACTGACGTTCATAAAATCCTTGCAAAGATCGCTCAATAAAGCCTGCACAAACGAAGTAGCGCTTTTGTGTTAGTCAATCTTCCACAATTGGGTCGTATACGCGCTTGTTTAATGACGTACGTACAGTCTGGTCAAAATCAAGCTCGGGAACACTTCCCTTTTTGTTTTCCTTCTTGTGTTTGAGAAATATGTATTAATGAAATATTTGTTAAGTTAGAGGCAAATATGACGTTTTAGGAACTTCAAATCTGTACCATATATTTCATTAAAAATTCAATTCCATAATTTGTTTAATAAACGTTATACTGCTTACAAAGTTTATAGTATATGTGGATATGTTTGTAATATTTGGACCCCGAAACAGAATATTATTATCATCTCTTCAATTTTTATGCAGAAGCACACAATTGCTTTCTCTACAAAATATTTATTTAGAAGAGGAAGTATGGGATTCGACCCAAAAATTTGATAGCCACATTTTACCAGAAGTACACGTTGGAAGAGTCTCTCAATAGCAAATGTGCAGTGAAAAACAGCCTGCGCGTCGTAAGTACCTAATCGAAAATAAAATGTTTGGCAACTGCGAAACTTGATTGGCCAAAATATGACACGATTTCCGAGAAAATCTCCGAATTCAAGCTGTCCCTTTTATGGAAAATATATCGTAAATTTTCTGAAAAATCATTGAAACAAAGTTAGTTCAAATACTGCAGCAAGGTGTTGGCAGTATGAATTAAAACTGTAGATATTTTGAATTCTCTGGAAACAGCCTTTGAAGTCCCAGTCATTCGAAATGAATTTTGCTGGTATAAATGGCAAACCATAAGGCATTAACCTAAATTAGTTCACAACGTATATAACTCTTTAAAGGATAAAATGTATTTAATTTAACTTTAGTTCCATTTTGAATTGTTTCTTGTTATCATGAAAAGGGTATTTGAAATCAAGGCTAACATTTAGCAACCATATACATCTACTTTTTGGTTTCCCGGATCTCTCTTATAACTACATCTTAAGTGTAATGCGACTAATTCTGGAAACGTTCATGTCGATCAGATGATCTAATTAAAATGTTGGCTTGTTCCATATGTACAGGTAAGAAATGGTGATTTTAATACATCCGATTGTAATACCATTCATTCGTAGAAAACTTAACCAAAAGATTTCAGATATAGATATTCAAAATGGTTAGTGGATGAATTTTAGTAAAACCTGCTGCATTATAATGTCGGCTCTTAATTTGGATGTGCGGATGGAACATGTATTCACTACATACATATCGTTATCATTATTATTAACACTATTTTGTATTATATATAGCAACAATTAAGCGCAGTTTATCATACCGTTTCATTTGTTAACCACAACGGAGGTTTGCGTTTTTTTATTATAATTATTTTTGAGTCGACGGAAGGATATCTGAAACATTTTACATTGCTTTATTTTCTTAACTTGTAATATATTTGAACAATTGAAAAAAATTCGGTATATTAACTTGAGATAATACTTAAAACTATGTTAGAATTATTTGGGCGCTGAATGGTCCACTTCTCTCAGATGAAGTTGGGACCAGCTTGTTTCAATAGAACTGTATTTGTATTCATCCTCTAACTTATTATGTCATAATAAGACTTTAAAGAAAGTACAAAAGTATATGTAACTTATTTTATATCCTTGTCATATAGAAAAAAATATCCATTTAAGCTTCGGTGCTTGATTGAAGTATCTTCTGTATTTAACTATATTAAGTACACAATACTCTTAACTTAAAAGTTACCAGCGGCATTTGCCCATTTTAACAATCATCGCCAAGTTAGTAGCTTCCATTTGGTGATGGAGGAAGTAATTCAGAATCTAGAAAAAAAACAATGAAAGAATGTTTCTTTTAAGAATATACACCAATGTAACATACAATTCATTCAAAATCTCAGGGGAAAATTGGCATTTGGTTAAAGTGCTCCTGAATTTCACATCTGCAGCTTCATAATTTTGTAGTGTGAACGTTTAAACATATATGAATGCAAGTCATTAAATCACAATATTTTGATCCCAAAACACAGTCTTGCTTAGTTTTATGCATTTCCAGTGATAATACTAGCAAAAAGTTGCAATTTATACATTAATATGAGATGCTGCTCAACTGAAGTGAAATTTGAAAATTTATTCAACTGAGACAACACTGAAATCCGGTTAAAGGAGGCACTTTATGGCTCTTCAATGTTAAAGCTTTGGCTTTTATATTAATTTTGACGATAGTTCTAGTTATCAGCTGGATATCGCCCTTTAAATAGACATTAAAACTCCAAACCTATTTGTTGATATTTAAGAATTATTTCTATTAAGAAATATTTCAGTAAAAATCTAGAAAAAGGATGATTTTCGAGTTAAATGAAAGGTCTTTTATCAATTTACCTACAAACCTACTAGCGTTAATTACTATTATTATTAATATTATTATTGTTGTTTTATCATCCGCATTCTTAAATAAATTGGCTACAATTAAAATTGAAGAGAAAAACAATTTCCTACAAATGTTGTGTTTCATTAAAGGAAAGTGTAAGTATGTTATATGAAATGTATGTTATAAAATGTAGAGCTGTATGTTGAATCACAAGAAATTAATATGAACAGAAAATGGCGTTCACACATTAAATATTTCTTTTACTTCAGAATGGTTACATATAGTATCTTCGATTTTGTGTGCGCGCTTATATGAATACTTTATTTTCATACATTTTGCAACAATGGCTTTGTACTGCCAAATCAGGGATATAAAAATGTATTCCCCTGAATTTAGAATTGCATGCAACTCACACTTTTTGTTGCTACAGTGCGGAGAGTGCCAAATTGTTTCATCTGCTGTTAGTTTAGGTCGCTTTAACTAAGGTAACTTCACAATAGTTCTTCTTTGTGTTTATGGCTGTGAAAATTACATAATGGCACTGAACTATCCAATATATACTTCAAAGCTAAGATAAATTACGGAAGAAAAATTCATTCCTAAACAACAGCAAGTTGTACCTCATCTCCAAGCTGTTGAATTGAAACATTGCGTGATGATTTGAATGCATGTACTTCAAGCTATTGTAAAAAAATTAAATTTGAAGTTTCGGTGAAGTAAATGCAATAGGAACATAGGTTTTTATCAACTGGTGTTTACACTGTTTGCCTAAACAGTATTAATAAAACACAAATTTAGTAAATGGCGCCCATCTTCGTTTTGTATTTTCTTTATCACTTACCTGTAGTAGGAGAGCTATTTCTTCACTCAAACATCTGAAAGGGAACTTTAGCCGAAATACACGTCTTGAGGAACAGTGAATCCCAGAAAGACTTTTAAGCAAGAAGTCTGTGCATGTAACAGAATAGAGAAGAAGAAGAAGAAGAAGAAGAAGAAGAAGAAGAAGAAGAAGAAGAAGAAGAAGAAGAAGAAGAAGAAGAAGAAGAGAAGAAGAGAAGGACAAGAAATAGATAAAATAACTTAAAAAACAAAAGAATTAAAGCAAACCACCCTTTATAGCATTTGTTTAAGATATTTGCATGATCAATTTATAGGTATCCTGAATTTTACGTGTCTGATTTCTCTGAAGTTGTAAAGAGATAAACCAAAACATCTGATAGCAGATTTGGTCCATACAAAGCATTTGTTTTAATAGGTATAATATGAAGACATGATTTTTAAACAGAAATATGAAACTGTTATTTCATACTTACTATCCCCTAGATACAATGCATGCCTTAAGTTTGCTAAATTTAAAATTCGTTATAATCTGGATATCAATACGCAATGGAGCTCATTGTGTATTTGTGTCAACTTCACTTGCATAGTTTTTTCCTGAAATATACCATGCTAAACGTTTCAAAGTTATGGACATTATCTGACAGTCAATGCTCAAAAGTTTCCGATCCTCTATTTTGTTTGCTAGAAAAAAATGTATTCATCCGTGCTCCTGATTACGTCTGAACGTTAATTTTACAAGATATGTGTGACTAAGTATATGTTGCTTAGTTCGAAATTGTTTACAGACCAAAGTGTATCGTGAATTATGTAATTTGGACAGAAGATTTAATTAATCAATATTAAAAGATACAAGACCTACTTGTGAAGTCATCAAACAGATGAAATTATCTCGTGATATTTCTATTATGAGTGTTCTGTATGCAGTACGTAAAATAAAGGTTTTACTTACACCATGAATAGGATAGATTTTAGTGAAGAATCTGTAAAGTATAATAGATAAATATAATATATTAAGTGGTGGTGCATGAATATAAAGACCTAGCCGGTTATTTGTAAACATATTCTCAAGCTGCCTATATCCTCTAAGAACCTACCAACACCTCTTTGCCCGCCTCGGTAGCGTGGTGGTAGAATGTCTGTCTCACGTTCAAGAGGTCCCGAGTTCGAATATCGGTCAGGGTGAGTTACATGGATAAGGTTATTTCCGGGGTTTTCCCTTATCCTGAAAGACGAATGTTGGGTATCTCTAAGCTCCATGGACTCCGGACTCATTTGAGCATCATTTCATCCATTCCATTCCATTCATCGTCCGATATGACTTAACGTTGGAGGACGTAAATTAAAAAAAAAAAAAAAAAACACCTCTTAGGAAGCGTTGACCGTAACGATAATATAAGCGAATATAGATAATATTTAGAGTGCTTGCTTTCAAACAAGCTTGTGACTTAAAATATGGATGACAATCCCGAGCCACAAACACCAAATCGGAGCTCCTTTATCAACAAAATTTCGGTGTCAATATACAAAGTACCAAAATGCATTTAAAGACTAGTGCAAGTTAAGCAATGTTTCTGTTGTCCGACAAGCAGATGTTTTAGAGAGCGTACACCAAAGACACTGCATCATTATATTTTACAGTTTTATCCGCTAATTTATGCACTCTGTGATAGGGTTATAAACAAAATTCACAGAAAGCAGAAAATATTCTTCCAAACTAGAACTAACTCTTGCTAATTTGTAATAGTAACTGTAGAAAAGTGACATTTGGAGAAGATGCCAGTTAAAATCCAAATGGTACAAGTAAGAGACAATAATTGCTAGCACACTTTAAACCAGATGACTTTTTGGGTGTTTTTGAAACAATGCAAAGCACGTCGCTTATATAATCCTTTCGTGACTCTATGCAACTGCAGGCCAATTTTCTTTCCGCTGTGTTGAGAGTTACATTAAAGCGTTTGAATCAATTACTTCCACATTTGCACTCATAGCGAGATAATATGAAATCCTTTAATGACTTAATCTGAAGTTTGAATAAAAAATTCTCTCATTTATAGTAGCAACTATGACTAAAACGAGAACTTTCACACACCAGTATTATTTTGGCCATAGTTGGCACTTCAAATTTTGTCAGTGTATTTAGCCTAATTTAAACAAAATAGCTCAAAGGATGTCAGCCTCAAAGGATGTCATTTAAGAGGCAGTTTCTTTAATAAAATGTAAACATATCTATATAGCTACTTTAACAAGTGTAGACATCTAATAATGCTCATCAAAATGTGAAACTAAAATTGTTTGAAAGCAATTAGTAATAAATTGTGACTTAAATCCTGGTCCTGGTATGTATTACAAAAAGTGTTGAATGACTGAATTTGCAAATTGAAACTCATGATCATAGGTTTACTCAAGTTTAAACCTCAAAGTAACCAACAAATTACAGCTTATTTAATTCTTGATTTAAATGATTTTTAATTTTTATTTAATGTTTATATTAAATTGTTACATTTAATTTGGAAATTTTTGAAGTTATGATTTAATTAGTAAAATTTTAATTTATTTAGTATGTAAAATTGTACTCTTAATATGAAGAATTAGACAAATATCACATATCAATAATTTATGGTGAATAACATACCCTCATGCTCAGTGTGTCTGCAAATGTATGTATGTGTCCTAGGACCCTTATATTGATATGGTTTTCAAATTTGGGGATTCAAGTCTGACGGAGGGAGATGACTTTTCCGGGCGTAAAGCTCCTTCCTGTAATTTTCTTGGGGAGGGAAATAGCTCCAAAAGTCCGTGTCATACCTCAAGTCTGATAAAGAGGCCTCTGAGCAAATAAAGCAGTCTTTCATGTTCAATGTGAAATAAATTGAACGCTCAGAATCATAATAGTTAAAGAGCGTCTGTAAATGACACTTAATAAACGCAATTAATACAAATCCAGAAATTCTTAAACCTCTACTGTTAAAAATTCAGAATAGAGATATTCCAGGAATGGAAGTTGCTTAAATATAAATGAGCAATATAAATGAGAATAAAAGTTCTCATTTATAATCGTATTCTAAAATGAATTGAAACAAGGGTACAAATGTATCCAGTCTTTTGATTTGACTAGCAAAACTTCAACTTCAGCAGAATAATGTTAGAGGGATTTTAAAACGCGAATTTGCTTTGAGGGTTTGCAGCTTTTGCATCTACTGCGTTCCCCCAACTGTACAGTCAATTAATTATCAATTGGGTTTCTGGAATACTGCAGGAAATGCTTTACGTTTGAAGAATGACCACAGTAATGACTTGAAGATTACAGTTAAGGAAAGTGCTGGAAAGGTACAGGAGCTTGTTGCCCTATTTAGACGTAATTTAAAGCTCATTATTGGACAGTGAATGTTTCCATGTTGTTCCGCTTTACTAAATTTTCAGACCTATTATTTTATGCTTCTGGACTGTCATTACGCTAGCGAAATCATTCATACATGTATTTAAATAACTGCTGCACAGATAATGAGCGTTTATCCGTTAAAATCACTTACACTAATTAGTATAATAACATGAGGTGTTGGTACTTGTCACGTTTACCTAGTAATTACAGCATTTAGCTCATGGCCTTTATCACAAACTTGCTAATACTTCCGCTAGGGTGGAGAAACCTGTTAGATGGTTCGTTCACCTGAACATTCAAGTCTCATTTCTTCAAAATCATCGATTATTACAATTGGGCTATTTGAGCCCCTTACCGTGAACGCGTTAGTTGAACCATGCGCAATTGCCTGGACGACAGCCGTTAACACGATCGGAGAAGCTGAAGCAGGTGATATGTTACAGCTTCTCATGACTGGTATTCTTCTTCTGAGACCGAAGAATTTTGAAGACAACTTAAAAAACGAACATTTGTTGCAATTCTAATTTTCTGTACCGTCTTCCTGCAGGATGTAAAATATTTGTATTCCATTAAAAGTTTCTACATCCAGATTTCATAGAAAATGTATGTTTTGAAGTGACCGGAATCCTAAAAAGCTTTAAAAAGTTAATGTGTATGCTTGTATGGGCAAGTATAGGTAACTCAAAAACTAAATGCTAGATAAATACGCACTGCATCGAAATGTAGAGCGCATTAAACTGAACATTTTGAGTAAGATATTCTTCTATTTAGCATTAACCATTTTCGAAATATTTATCCGAAGGTAGATCCTTAAACCTTCCGATTTTTTATTTCACCTTTTCTTTTAAAAAAAAATGTTATTAAAGTTTCTACATTTATTCTTCCTTGCATCATAAAACAAATGAAAATTGTTTTTGCTTAATGTGTATAACTAAGAATTTATTGGTTAATTGCGATAACTTATGGGCAATATAAATACCTATATCATGGTTAATTGTATATGAATAGATAATAATCAATCCTATGTCTATGAATATGAATAATCCTAGAGAAACCTACTTAAATGCCCATGTGACTTCGCGCGTTGTATAACTTAATTATTCGATACAACTTTATTTATTTTTATATCATTAAATGTATATTTATAAAAATGGAGCCTCCTGTTTTCCTAACAGTTTTAAACTTTTGTCCTTAACGCATAAGAATAACATAAATAGAAAACTTCTGACAAGAAAAAAATACGACATCGATCTTCTTGCAATTAGGTACATACATTCTTTCAAGTTGCATTTTGTAAAAGATTTTTTAAAGTTTTTGTTAATCCGCTTTCAAAAGCCAATCAATTGAAATAATTGAATATTTACAGTAATATTAGCTAAAGTTGTGCATATATTTTTTACTTAAACATGTGTTTATACATAGATATTTTAGTAAAACATATTACGGGTCGTATTTTATATGAAAAGACGCAAATGTTGTTTGAATTGGGTTGTCTATGAAGTAAAACGTTTGTATTACCTAATTGCTTCAAACCTATCAACGTAATACATTACAATAAAACTTGAAATCTGAGCTTAACTTATATAGGTACATTCGTTTTCACACCCACATTTCCAGACTCTTTAGAAGGTAGGGAGTTATCTGATTAAATAAAGATTCAAGCCAGCCTCTGTACCCTGGTGGTAACGTGTTTTCCTTACATCCAAGAGATCCCTAATTCTAATCTCGGTCAAAGTGAGTTATCTGGATAAGGTTTTTGTCGGGGTTTTTCTTATCTGAAGATGAATGTGGGAAAACTCTTAAGTTCTGGACTCATCTGAGCATTATTTCATATATTCCATTCGTCGTCCGATATGACTTATGTTGGACTTTTAAATAAAATTCGTAAACTAGTATTTGGGCGTAAGAAATCAACTCACTGACCACTCAACCACGACAACAGCCTAAATCTGCGTAGGTTCTCAACGCTGAAGCGGTAGAGGTTCCTTTCTCTTATGCTGCAAGCCTAGGTTTGAATACTGGTTGAACCAATTGACTGGCCAATATAGTCTTTTCGAAGTTTTCCTAAGTTCTTAAAATGATTAACTAGTAGGTAGATATTACTACTGCTTAATATACCCAACCCATTGGCACATTAATTTCATACTTTCATTCGTCTTATTTGATCTCTGGCTTAATAATGTTAAGTAATTTATTTTCTGTGGATCGAATTGAGAGATGCTTCTAAAAAACTGTGGTACTTATTTTTGAGATATCAATTTAAGAACACTATAGCGCACGAAAGGAAAAAGAGGAACATGAGCAGATAAAGTGGTAACCCAAGCACTGCTGCAACACCTGTTAGTTATAAACAAACATTTCTGAAATACAATGGACAAGGCTATTTAGAATGCTAGGGAGCGCCATCCTGTTAGAAATAGAACTGCTTATTGTATTATTTTGGTTACCACGGAAGCTGTGCGGTTCTCACTCACCCGTTGCTAGCATATGTTTACAATGCGTGATCTATATATAAGTTGTAAGGTTTTTGCGAACAATTACAACCCGTACGCAATTGTCATCTTTGAAACAAAAGAAACACGCCGAAGTGTGCTGAAAATAGATGCAAGGAGAGCTGAAGAAAGCTCTTCCAGCACGTCTGTCATCCATCAACGTCAGTTTTACATAAGCAAGCACTCCAGACTTCTTTTCAATTTGAGACAGGTAAGGCTCAGACGTTCAAATGAAATCGGTATATATCGTGTTGGTTGTGTGACTTGAATGAGGTGTTAATTACAACACTGTTTTAAATATCATGTTTACTTCCAGGTGTCCTTCGGGAACAAGGTCCGGATATTGAGATGTCATTTTTAACTTTGAAATTATTTATAGCTTTCGATCAACAATATTGACGAATACATTTAATATGAAAATAAACTCAAGACCTTGGCTAAGCAAAAATTAGCATATTAATTATAAACTAAATTAGAATGAAATCGAAATTATACGAGATTTTATAAAGGTGGCAGGTTTGTGAGTTTCAGTTCTAGCCAAGGAGGATTTTTATGGATAATTCTGGATTAAAGCATCAGTTATAAAACTCAATCAACTTTAATTACGTTTAGAAGTATAAGTGTTGTTTCAATGTAATAAAATAATAAAACCGTAAAATTGCTTCTTATTTTTCTCACTTTAACAATAATTTAGCTGATTTCTGACATTGGAGATTCTGATTATTAAGATAGCAAACTCATAACTGACTGGCTTTCAGATTTATGGATTTTAATTTCTTTTTTACAACATTAAATTAGGAAAGTTGTATTTATATTTTTATGCTTAATGAGTATCCATATCTTTTAAGTGCAACATATTTACAAAAATGGTGAGGGGAGCTCATTGGGGCGGTTGGTCAAAAATTATACTTAGCAATAATTGTTACTGTGTGGGTTAATGTATGTTTTGAATGACCAAATCATAAGGCTATTTAAAATATTAAATGTTTCTTTTTATTTTGAGTGGTTATACTAGTAAGTGTTAGGGGTATATAAATGATATCCCGGGTCTGTAAGTTTTCACTTTCACTCATTTATAGAGCAAGGAAAATAATATGAAAACTGAAGTACCATGTGTGATACCCGGGAAGTGATGATGTGATATTAAATCTTAACAGGCACATGCAAGCTTCTTTAGTGTTTAAAAATCATTTTTACTATTTAGGCTGCTTCAGATATACATTTTCTAAAGCCTGGGCTAATTATGCGATACAAATATTGCTTAAAGCTGTTAACACTTGTGTTGAAAATGCACGCTAAATTTCCAGATAGCAAAGTAATAAGTATTTTGAACTTTCAATGATGTCCAAAATAAATATCGTAAACTTAGCTACGTGGTAGGTTTATTGGATTGCAACGGCTTTCTATAGATCTATTATTAATTACTTAATAAGAAAGCGATTGTGAACTCAGTTAAACAATGGGTAATATAATTAAATTTTCACAGAATATTTTACAGAAAATGTAATTAATTCTAAAATGCCTTTAGGAATTGTCTACATAAACATAAACTGTTATCCTTTATTTATGTGATACATATTTTCTTGCATATGCTGGAAGTTCAGGACATGTTTAAACTAAACATGATTAAACGCATTGAACAACTGTTGAAATAGAATCAGTAGGATTCTGTTGTAAAAGAAACATTTTACAGAATTATTAGTATATAAGTAAAATATACGTAAGATATAACAGTAATCTATGTGAAAATACTTAGTGTATACCTACACATCGTCTAGACAAGCACTTGACTACACCAAAAATACCTAACATACTTATAATATAAAATTTCTTTTTTGAATTACGATATGCATTCATTTACGGAGCATTAGTCCGCTCGAATATCTTCTGAAATATTGTGCAATATTGCGTCTTTGAATTAAAAATGTACAGTTCACACAGTAAAACCTTAAGTGTTTAAGGCGATGGTAACATTGTATACTCCTAGGGGATCAATTCAAAGCAATTAAATATCAAATCCTGAACTCACTAAAAAGGATACATCAAATATAAATGATAATTATATATTATAGAAGATTTTATGGACATAATCACAATTAATGCTCTATCTTTCGAACTGCAATACACCATTAAAAATTATATCCAGAAAATTATCGTTCTGTTTCATTATAGGTGACAGAAGAGGCACTGTATTCTATCAAAAAATAATATAAATAAATTTGAACAAAAATATATTTGGAGGTTCTTGGAGGACGGAAATTCAGAACAGAAAAATCGGATCACCACAAACCAATCTTCATAAGGAAAATATGGTAAAGGTAGCAACAAGGTAATATATGAAATAGTGTGGGATAGAAAAATAATTATAAGGAATAATGTGAAAGATTGTTAAAAAGAAATTGCACGAATAAATTGTTCATTCATAAAGTAAATATGTCGATATTTGTTTTCATAAGGATTTTGACTATAGCGTGTTTGATATATCGAAATCAATAGTAAAATGTACCTGGATGTGTGTACACATTCTAATGTATGCTGTATAATTTTGAATAATTGGAAAACCGTAAGAGGTACCCAGATAAGAAGTTAGAGGTTATTAAAGTACGGACTACACCGATTCAGTTTTAATTCCTCTATCACCTGCACGTTAGATAGAAAATGCTTAGAAAGAGGTTCAAATGGTATGCTTGGTTAAACAAAAGTCTGATTAAATACCAAATCATTTAAATATCATAAGTTAGATATTTAAAGAATCTGCATATCTTGATGTTTCTGAAAGTAGCTTGCTATGCTTTTACTCCAAAATAATTTCTTATAATTCTGGATGGTAAACTTTAAGCGACACAGGAAAACATATTCCGCAAACATTGTTGATCTCTTTAAAACAGAAAATGTATTCCAAACAAAAAAGTTTTGTTATATTCGGCACTTCCTGGATATCTGCCATTAATGTTGATTTTCAGTTGTTTCTAGCAAAGTCAAACAAAGATCATGGAATTTTAAGACCAGTATAGCTCACGATACTTCAACATTTACCTATCTTTATTAGCTTTGTATCTAACGAATTGTGTAATATAGAGTTTGTCCAAGGTGTATCGTGTTGAAAATAGGGCAGATAAACTTGTTTGAGAATAAGAATGTTAGGGAAAGTCATATGAGAATAATATATTCTTCTCCAAAGTTTCATTACTAGTCTTATGAACATATTTTTCCAAACTTCTGAAGTTTATTTACCCACGATGTGCACCTATAATTAAGCCCTTTTGCCTACTTTGAAATAATTTTGAGACAATAGTGCATCTTAAATTTTGTCTTGGACCGTAAAACCTAATTTTATAAACACATGCCGTTTTTAGGTTATAGGTATAAATGAATATATAACGGGAAAAAAGACATATGAATGTCATACCTACACCAAATTGTTCAAATTTCAGCAAACATAGGATTTTTCCGTTTTCTTTTTCTTTTCTTTTCTACTTGCTATTACTGTTGGAAGTTCGAGATAGAAGATTTTCACAACATTAAGGGATACCCACGAGTCAGCAGTCACGGAATACTTAATATAATTAGTAAGTCAATGCCAAGCAATGACAACATAAATTCACTGAAGCACATTTTCCAATATAATTAAACTGTTTACTCTACAGTTTGAACATTACTTCAGTTCTCTTGAATTATTGCACAACAGATGTTAAGCATCACATGATGCATCTAGAAAACAACGTTTTTAACTCCTTACGTAGCGGATCCAGCTTAGAAACCCGGTTCGTTCAAGCCTTCTTGCTGAAATGGTTATGCTCAGTTTCCCCTCGGTCCTTAACCTTTGCTCTCTAGGACAACCAGATTATTTGCGCATTTACCTACGACATATAGCTTCATCACATAATTATTCATGAAAGGAAACGTTTCTGACAAAAAAGAAAAGTGGTTTATACCTAGTTTCCATCCTTGACCTTTTATTTAATGTATATTTAGTTGTGCGTACTACAAAAGTGTACACAAATTTTGATTTCAAATATTACACTTTCAGATATAAATAGAATAAATAACAAAATTATAAGTTTGCTTTATAATGAAACACTTCTTTAATCTTTCTTGTATATACAAAGTTACTCGCATCTGGTGTAGTTTATCACGTGGTTTCCACTGCCAAAAAATAAAAATAAATTATATATTTTGAAGTAATATTTGCTTTACCTACAGAATTTCAGATTTTCTAAAATACTTATTTTTATTAGCCCCGTATTCATATTCAGCAACTCTTTGGTCGATTTTATTCAGATGTAATACACCTGCTTGTTTTTCCATATACTAAACGATGAACAATTTACAACACAAAACCAATGTTTCAAAAGCATTCGACACAATTATGAGCAAAACTGTTCACATAGGATAAACTAGGGTATTTTTGTAGCATCAAAGTTTTACTGCTCTAACAAATAGTAAACAAATTGTTGAAATGTCAGTTTTTAGAAAGCATGCTTCATTATAGTCATCGCTTCATGATTAACACATTTAATTTGTTGAACTAAAGTGAACACAACAAACTTAACTAAAACAAAAACTTCCAGAAATGATAATCATCAGACAAATAGGTTAATTTCGCAATACTATATAGTAATTTTACAGTGGCATTGCTAAAATAAATTCTATGTATTTAATCGCTAAATAACTTCAATTTTATTGCCAAAATATTTATCAGTATGTCGCAATATATGAAAAAGGAGTAGTACACAAGTAAAACAAACTTTTAAAACAGGGAAAAAATATGTAGCTTTGGCTGAAGTGCTCTTCATGATCAAACCTATCCGGTTTCATCAAGTTATAGTAAAATTCAAGGAAGTTATAGTATTTGTAATGAAGCACGTTCTTCTCTTTAAAATGCTAGACCTAACTCCACTATACTTCACTATACCTACTTCCACTTTACTCTGTCAGTAAATACCTGGTAGAAAACATGACCTTCTTAGCTTATATTTTTATGTTAATAAAGAAATTACCTACACCTTATCTTACATTATCATTGTTTTCGTAGAACCTACTTTTGTTTAGATACCTATTTTTCTTTGTTGCTTAAAGAATCTAACAGCAACTAAGATTTACAAATAAAGGTTCACTAATAAGCAGAGAATATAGTACGACTTACCAGAAGAGGGTCTGTCCGAATATCGAGTGCAGTAGACCCAGGCTGGCCAGAGGGTGGGGCTCTTCAGGGAGTCTCCTTTGGAGGTAGGCGACGTCGTGGTGGTTTTGCCCTGATCCTCCGCTGCCGAGGACGATGTCGCGGAGACAGTGCTGCTCGCAGGCGATGGAGGAGGACTGCTCGGAGGCGGTGGCTGTCCATTTCCTTGGGGCGGCACCACCAGAGGTAGTTTCTGAGATTCTGTCCTTGTGTGCTTGAAGAGACTCCCGGGTTCCTCTCTGGAACCTATGAGACTGGATGCCGGGGACCATGTAGTGGGCGGTTTCCTAGGGGCCGGCTTAGGCGCCGCGACGATGGGAACAGGTTGCAGAGGCTGTACTCCGGGAAGATGCTCGTGTGGCCGGTAGAGTCTCTGATAGTCGCATATCGGAGTTACCGTCCTCCTAATGCTACCAGTAGCCGGCCTAAAGAGAGACTCCCTTTGTCGTGAAGAGATGACGGCTCTTCTGCCGAAGTCAGGCTTGAGAATGTTTGCGACGGAGAAGGGTAATGACGTCGGTGGAGGCACCCTTTCGTTGCTGGGAGGCGGTGATCGTGGGGCGGCAGCAGAGGGTTCTGCTGCCGCAGGAGATACTTGAACCACGCGACTGCTATGTTGACTAGGGGATGGCGGTAGCGAGGACTGTGGGGACGGCGATGACGCGGAGGCATTGCTTGGTGGGGAGTGATGGAGCTGTCGTCCCAGAGGCGACGGCGACGAGGGCCTAGGCGGAGACGGCGAAGAGGAAAATGTTGGCGTTCTGACGTGTGCCAGCTGGATATGACTAGGAGACGAAGAAGGGGATAAGGAAACGGCTGTTGGGAGTATGGGATGCGGTGGCGATATTGGCCGGCAACAATGACATGCCGGAGTCGTGGACGACGGCTGCGGAGGCGGTGGTAGTGTCAAAGGAGACGGCGTATGATGGAGCAACACCGGAGTTGGGTGTAGGATCGGAGGCGGCAGTGGTGGTTGTTGCTGAGTGCCTGTGCAACAGATATTCGTGCATGTTTCCGGGGATCCCGAGGTACGGTTGGCGGGAGAAGAACGGTCGCTACCCGGCCGATTGTTAGATGTGGGCCCCGGACTCGAGGCACTGCTAGGACTACTGCGATCTGTCTCCAGCGCCATCGGCACTACCTACCCTCTAAGGAACCAGGTCTCTCACTCGCCCGAACTAAGTCAAATTGACATATCGGCTAGGACTGCCGATTGCTACAGACTCACCGCACTAATCTTAGCCAAAGACTGAAACCCTATAAACTCAAAAGTTTTGGCTCATCATTGGCGACAGTCTTGGCTCGAAACCCGGGACGTGGTGACCTGTCATATGTCACACTTCTTGTTGAGACTTGGAACAACTTCATGAAGCTGGGCTGTCTGCGGTGACGTTCCGGAGCGGGGAAGAAGGGAGGAGAGCTCTATTCCTCCCCTCTCCAGATACACATACACACACACTTCCCTAACCCCTCCACCTCTCTGCCATCCCTCTCACAGAACACTTCAATTTGAGCCACTTGAAGACCGCTGACACTTACAGCTTGATATAATTATTAATGAAATGTTCCGACAGTTCAGCAATATCTGCAGGAGTTTATGTCTTGCAGTTTCTACTACTTTTACAAACTCATGCAGAAACTTCTGTCTAGATATATGGTTCACATATATGCTTCTTCTTGTGTACAAGAAACCACTCTTGAGCCTCACTAAGCCTAACATGTACTGTAACACAACCTCACAACGGCCAGAATCCGATCTTGGTTACCTTGGTGACCGGTGTCAGCTGGAACCGAAAAGTCACTGAGAAAACCTGTCTAAGCTGTCTGCTTTGAAGTCTTCATGAAGGCAAGCTCACCAAAACCAAACATTTCTATCTAACCATGCGAAACGCTTCCCCTGTCCCCTCCAAAGGTCGTGCAAGGAACGCAGGCCCAACACTCCCCTCCCTGTCCCTTCACGACACAGCTCACTCCGCCTGAACCAGGAGCTGTCAGCCAATAGCAAGGAGCGTTACAAGAGCTCTAGCTCACCAGTGGGCGTGCCCGGGGACCTGCAGCCCAGCACAGCGGATTGGTGGGATCATAGCTGGAGGAGAAGAGGTCGATACTTGGGTGGGTGGAGTCACAGATTGAGCTGTTTGATAAAGACCAGGGCACCATAAAACAAAAATCAGCTTCCCCACCCCAGAACAGAATAGAGATTTGAAGAGCGAGTGAGAGGGCAGAGTTCGATAGGATTTCATTTCATGGTAAGGCTATATGTGTGTGTCGATGAAATATTAACAGGGGGCTTTGATGTACAGTATTATAGGATATTATAGGTTTTGGCTGGCAGCGGCCGTACCAGTGTATGTGTATGTCCGAAGCTGATAAACGCGCTGTGGGTATCGGAACCCTTCAATAGAGATAGCACACGTAACCCGGTCTCCTGCACCAATTCGTTTTGGTTCGACCGAAAGCCCAACGTCTGCCCATTTATCACCGTTGATGTTATTACCGCTTCTATGTCCACGCAGAACAAACAGCTATCAAAACTGAGGGATGTAGAGAGCAGCAAACTTAACCTTTAATAAACCCGTTTGTTAACTTCTAGAGGTCGTTCTAGAAACAGTTGCGCAACGCTCCTAGTCGTCGCGCATCTTCTCAAACAAAACGAAATCAAATGTATTGTGATGAAAACCTATCAAGCCATTAATTGCCCAATGCCGGGAACCAAAACTATTGGTTGTGTTTTATGGTAAGCAAGATAGTTATTAGTATTTATGTTTCACGTTTGGAATGCCGCTAAACTTTGTCGAAAAATTTTAAGTTCGAGTTTTTATTACTATTTAACTCCACGAAATCGATTTGCAATTTACCAACGTCTAAATTAATATTATAAGGAAATAAACTTTTTATGTGTGTGGCCGCGCCGTGGCTGAGTGGTTGGATCGCTTGGCTCTCACCAAGGCGGCCCTGGTTCGATCCCAGACGATCGCAAAGTGAGATTTGTTGTGGACAACATGGCGCTGCGGGGGGTTTCCTCCGGATCTCCGGTTTCCTCCGCCATTTCATTCCACCGATGCTCCGTCTTCATCTCATGTAGGTGACATATGTAGTAAAAGCTTGCTTGCGCACCCCTGGTGTAGGTAATGTTAAAAACTACTTAAAAGATTTTATTAAGTCTTTCAGCATTCAATAAGTGGAATTCGTTCTGACGGATATAGATTTGCAATTTCATTTTAAAACTTATTAAAAAATTGGAAATATTTACTAAGCCCTTGCACTTCAATACCAATATACACATAAATAAATATGCACATCTAGAAGGATTTTACTTTTAAGCAAAAATGCTATGGAGAAGAACATAGTCGGTCACTTCCCAGAAAATAAATACTTATAGTCACTGCAGTCCTCAGAATATAAGAAAAAAGTTGAGACATTTTATTGCAAGGAGTATACAAAGATAACCCTTAACAAACAACACTGTTAATGCTGGTTTTTAATAAACATTTATATAATAATACATATGTGTATGTAAGAAAATGGTGTCCACAATTCCAAATACCTAACCGTTATCCTATTTCTATAAAATCCCACACTGAAGTTTCTAATGCCATAACTTTTTAGTAGCCCTCATGAAAGAAAGCTTTTGTTTTCCCTTTGTGCTTGAATATATTATAACTAAGATTGCTAGCAGAGCATTCTAAATTATTGTATAAAGCGAGAAAATAATGACATTAAAAATTAATGTATCGACAATTTATGTTAAAGGAAGAGATTACTTTACAGTATTGTTGTAGACTGCAGTTTTTTCCACAGAGATTAATTTAGGTAGGTACTTGGGAGTACGGAATCTTATTTCGTTGTACCTATATGTTGATGTAGATAGAAGAACTTTCCGGGCTTCTGAGCCCGGAATATTCTTTCTTCTATCTACAAATTAGACTCCAGCCGTGAACGCTTACAACTATTCCCATGAATTAATGTTTTCTATCAAACGCCTTGCCCCAGAACCACGAAAATTCAGGATCTGCACCTTCTCTACGAGCCCTATCGAATAGGTTATGTGCACCTTTTCCCCATAAGAAGTTAAGTAGATACAAAGATTTAAAATTTAAGTTACCTACTATAATTATCTAAAATGGAGGATTTCACCGCTTAAGGGAAGGCACCCACGGAGAGCACATTATGTGGGTAAAGGGGTCAACTTACTATAGAGAACCCTCTAAATAATTATCTACATAGGTATTAAAGAAATGGAGCTAACTGAAATTAATTCATTAATTTTTCACAACCGTGCTACGTCGGATTTTTAACCAATATTTCACTATCTTCTCGAATGCATTAACGATGGTACAATGAGATACATTCACGTGGCGTAACTTTCCCTTACATCTTTTTTAGATTGTTCCAGTGATTTGGGGAGAATAGCTACAGAAATAATGCATTCCACTTTAAAAAAAAAAAAAAAAAAAAAAAAAAAAGGTATAGCAGCTACCTAAATTAATGGAGAGGAATTACTCATTTTTATATCTGAAAATTAAACACTTTTATTGCTCACCTGTTCCAGTGCCTTCTCTACACTCTTAACACTATAACTTCTTTTGTTGCTTATAAAATAATTTACGCGCATGTAATAGAGCAGGTATAGGTAATACCTACCTGAAATTGCGGTGAAAATGGATTTTGATGTGATCGACAAAAATATTTAAGCCATAAATTATTATTGTGTTTACAAAAATTCATTATTATCTACTTTTGCGATTTAATAAATGAATTCCTGTTTAAATCATAGGTATGTTGGTTCATTGTCGAGTAGGACTTATATACGAAATTTGCTCTGCTAAACGAAAGTAAGGGCAATTTTCAGCAAAACGTCGTCCATGCTCTAGGGTAACACCCCCAAGCCTTGGGGTCAAACCCGGCGGAGGACGGTGGGTCTAAGAACCGGACATACTCGGAAGAGAAGTAAATCCGGCAGTCTCGTGCCGTAGACTTAGGGGACTCTGAGCAAAATTAAACGATCTTTTACGTCCAATATAAAATTGGAGACTTAGAACCTTAGCAGTTGTTAGCAGTCAAAAAACGTCCATAAAGGAAACCACAATTTCAATTTAAAAAGGGTTTTTAAAAAGGCACAATTTTGAAACAAAGTTACAAATTATCGAATTGTTAAAAGTATCAGAGCGGAAATAAACTGTAATAGACATCTTGCGAGTACGTAAACTGAATTTTTCTCACTTTATTTGTCGGCTGGTATGCCTTTACCGTATTTTAAAAGCCTGCTTCTGGATATACCATCTAGGATTGCCCTGAAAGAGTTGTGAATTATGAAAATTAGTTATCTTTAAGGAATGCTATAACATATGACATTGGCACAGTTGATGTTTCCTATCAGTTAATAAATTTCATCCTGAGACATATAGATAATCACATATCTTTTAATGTTGAATGTAGGAGACAATAGTTTTAAAAACGTTGTGTAATTTATTGCAAATGTGCTAATAATTATAATAAATGCTTATCTACTTTATATTTCTAATGTAATTTTTGTTTTGATTTTGAAACGTTAATATAATGTTATCTCAATATTCTGAGATTACAGGTTTTATGCTTTGTCAGATATGTCCTATTTTTATAGGACTTTAGTAGTCACTTTCCATTTTAGAAGACCTTAGTAGTTTAAGTGCTTGCACTGATTAAACACTTTACACAAAATATTTTTAAATAGAATTATTTGCACGTAATACGTATTTACTAATATCCATTTCGATGACGCTATTTTAAATCCTTTCAGAAATTCGTTTTGCCTCATAAAATACTGGGAATATGTCATAAGAAATATAATACTTTATAGACAACAAATCTAATTTAATCAATTGTTACAAACTTCCTTACTGAACTATTCAGAAGCAGCAGAAGCATATCCTCTACAAGAAAAGATCCAAAATATTTTAGGTTTAGTTAAAATGATATTGACATTTCTTAAGCATTTGAGACATAATTTAAATAATTATCAGATAGTTCATACCTACTTCACATAGATAAATAGTAAAAATAGGAATATTTTAAAATTTAAAGCTCAACTTACCTACTTGCAGAAGGAACACCTTTTCTTCTTCATCTTCTTCGCCTTTGTCTCCTGCTTCACGTATAATTCTGAGTACTTCTTCATTTTCTTGATCCTATTCTTTTGTGGGCCGTTCTGAGACATTTTGTTAACATAATTTGATTGTCCTGTCGATGGACCCTTAAGCTTTACAGACTGATTGACTGACTCACTCACTCACACACTCACACACACACACACACTCACTCACTCACTCACTCACTCACTCATTCACTCACTCACACTCACTCACTCATTCATTCACTAAAACAATCAATCACACTATCACTCATGCACTTAAACACTCACTCACTCACTCACTCAATCACTGACTCGATCACAGTTAGGTATGTGAAGTTTCAGTTTTCTCTTATTGTAAGCAGTTTTGATTCATAGTATTTAAATAGAAATAACATTTCATTTCAGAAATGCAGAAAGAGCACGACGAATAAGTGGTGAACAAGAGACATACCTGACCTAATTGATATTCTATTTCCACTCTAGTTTATAGAGGATTGCATTCCAACTTGTGCCTATATCTACAGAAAACGAGCTTTATCTTAAAAAGGAACGTATACCTACAGCAGTAAGGAAACTACTGATGGAATAATGCTAATCCGTCCTTTCACCCATTCATCCATCCATTCACAACTTTTCTCGTCTACTGTTCCTAAAATTTTATTTTCTATTTCTGTTATAGTATCTACTGTTATAAACTATTAACCAATGTTTTACATCAAAATCTATCACACATGCATATATTTGTTACGTAACGATCCTTCTTGGCTCTAAAAGCCTAAACGCTAAACGAGCATTTGAAATTATTAACAAATCTGTTTTCGAATGCCATCGTTTTTAAAATAATCAGTCCTTAATTTTGAATTGGTTTCTTTCTCACATATTATGCATCCTGTCACTAAGCAATAACACATTAAGCTCTACAACAGTTATCTGAGAGATAATCTGTAGCTCACGAAGGCGTTTGTTTAGACTATGTAATACATGAATTGTGAAATTGATATAGGTAAGTATTTTATACGACTTTCTGCTTAATTTTTGTGTAATATAACTAACTGTGATAGGTAACTACCTACTTACCTGGAATAACTACTCTTCATGGATCGTAAGTTGACATTCGTACAAGTTATCTATCGTAGTTTACTTTATAAGGTATCACTTTTGTTGACCTTTTTCGCATAATAATGGAGAACCAAGTCCCTTGCAAATTACGATCACCTGTGACAGTTTTCAAACAATTGTGATCCAGATGCAACAATCTGTGATAGCCTACAACAACGAGCTATGAATTGGACAGTCAGTATTGTCTGGCTCACGAAGTAAATAGTCATTCTAATGAAATATGTCATGCATCCAACATAATTATAGGAGAGACCCTTTCTTCAGCCCCTCCTCTGTATTTTTTTAAACTTTCAGATTCCGTGTCGAAATCCTTTCTTTGATTGCTACGTCTACCTCAGCCGTCACTATTACATGATCTTTACACAGTTCCTTTGTTTGCAAATTGCAGTTAAATATCAGCTGTCTGCATTTAAAGTTGTGCTTAGCCATTTTCACCCACATATTTCCAATTCTTTTTGACATACTATTCTACCACAAATATAAGTTCCCTTTTAAATTTAATAAAGTTGTCTGTTTAAAACCGAGTGGGATGGCTCATATGTGACCGCATTCCGGAGGCCCGGGTTCGGTTCCCGTGGCCGAACTACCTGACCTATGGGTTTTTGTGGAGGGTTTTCCCCGCTCGCTAGGCAAATGCTGGGTAGGTTAATTACATCCCTCAAATTTCCCGTTCCTTCATTTCATCTCCATTATCATTTAACATCATCTCTCATTTGGTGGTCTCTTTCAGGGAAGAAGTGTGGGTGGGAGTCTCGGCGCTGCATGTGATATGCTCCTGGTAAACAGCAGGACGGATTCCATTCTCCGGGTGGTCCTGGTGGTCCTTTCCCAACCATGGCGGGTGGGATGCCGTTTTGCTGGCCTGCTAGGGGAGTTTCCAACTGGTAAATAATAGGGACACTGTCCCCTGCACTGTAGTGACTCCTTGTGTCGGCTGCCCGCTGTCTTCTCTCGCCTCATCCTTCCTCCCGGCGATACCCCACTTGGGGCTTAGGTACAATAAACCGCAGATTTCAGTGCCAAATACTCCCCGCGGTAATCCTAATCCTAATCGTAATCTGTTAAAAGCTGTTTAAACCATAGAATTGTACTTTTAATTTATCTTCAGTTGTTGCATTATCTACGATATAGCTTCAGCAGTTGAAACACCACATATCATTTTGTTAAGTTCATTCATTCCCTTCAAGTTTCTGCAGACAGTTTGAACGAGATTGTTACAAACGACATCTGTGGAATATACTTAATGCGCAGTCAAATTTGGAAGTGAGTACAGGCTGAAGTTAAATATTCAAAGTAGTTCATGGACATGTGGTGAGTCTGCTTTTTAATTTTTATGAACTTAGCTATGAATATCCTTAGATGAATTGCTCTAAATTTATCAATCCTCTTTAAAAAACACATTTTAGAGTACCTAGAAATAGCCATAGATAGCATGGTAGTCGCCTTAGATATTGAACTCTGATACCATCTTTGGAGTAGTATACATGTTTAAACTGAATTTCAGACTCATTTTATTCTTTTTTACTTTCAAAGTATTATATTAAATTGTATTTTATTTTAATTTACATTATTTGTATGGGATCCTTTGTTGCTTTTAAAGTAATATGCTGTAGGATATTTTTTCTTCCACAATAGTTCATTGCTAAATTCAAACATAAGACATTGAGTTCAGTAAATTTTTAAAGATTTTCTTACAGATACGAATAAACAAAACTACAATGTTTCGTTATTTATGACATTTTAGCTACGTAATGTCTTAATCTATTAAATGATTTATTCAAGGTAAAGAACTCTTTTGCCACTCCCATAAACCGTATTTACACAATTTGTCACACTAACCTGTATGCTAAATTATCTAGGTATACAAAAGATAAAAACAAGACGAAGATCACAGACAGAAATAATTGTCTGTTAATAAATTAGACAAAAGAAATAATAGATTTGACAATTAAAAACTCCTTTCTTCATGGGCGGGGAAATATTAAACTTTACGTAATTACATTTTGGGTCCTGTAACCAACCAGAAAATGGCTTGTTTGTGTTTTTCTTTGTTGGCCCTTTTTTGTTTGTTTTGTTTATTGCTTAATTTTACTCTTTCTCAAAGCACATTTTCAGCTTCAACAGCTCTATTTGCAACTTGACCTTCTTTCACTACAAGTTTCCTATCCGTTCCCAAAGGTTCAAGTAGTCCCAAGTTCGAATCTCGGTGAGGGTGGATTATCTGGATAAGGACGTATCAGGCTTTTCCCTTATGTTGAAGGATGAAAATCGGGTAACTCTAAGCTTTATTGACCCCGGGTTTCTTTAGCATCATTTTATCCATTTGAATCATCGTCCAATAGGACTTAACGTTGGAGGATGTAAATTAAAAAAAAAATTCCTTCTAATTTCGAACTGTTATTTGTATTCATTTCTCTTGAAGGTTTTCGAACTATTTCGTAACACATGAATGTTGTATTTTTAAGCAAATATATTTCGATTAAAAGTAGGTCTTTATTAGAATATTTTAGGGCTTTTATAGCAATTTGATAGCTCACGAGATGCTGGATGGAGACTTAACTACCTTTAAATTATTTCTGTTATGAAATAGTTTTCTTCAAATGTCATACCTGCTCTCGAGTTAGTATATTACACATTACGATTAATTATAGCAATTAGCACATAACCCTATCACTCATTTCATATATATATATATATATAAGTGTGCATCTAACCATAATCAAAATAATCAGAAAATGAAGTTATGTAACTTAATTATGTTAGTTTCTATTCATCTAAAAAGGAGTGGATAGTACACATTATTTGTAAGAGAGAAACGGTGTTCGACTTTGCTTACCATATTTGAGGATATGCGAAAAATTAATTAGATACTTACACTGGAGTATTTACTCGAAATGATGAAGCACTGTATCCTCAATTTTACTTTGTTTACTGCTTCCCATAGTCGGTAAATAGAGCAAGTAAGAATATAGGAAACAAAGGACACAGTGAAATATGCCTTTTGGGTTTCCCTGGATAAAAAGTTTTGAAGAAGATCCGTGCATTTCCCATAAACAAAACAAAAATTTGTTTAATACTAAACTTGGTATTTCAATTCACCGTCCCCCAAGGATGTCATACGAAGATTTAAAAAGTTATCCACATCCCAACTACTCTTTATATGAACAAGTAATTTTCGTTATTTTTATTTTCTCAAAAATAGATTAATGATTTTGATTTAAATGTCGGTATATTTAATATATTTCCTGAAAAAATTTAAACCATGAATTTTATGCGTTTATTTTAAGTGAATATTTTATTACTTGCAAAATATAAAAATAAACAAAGTCTTCCTACATAAAAACAGATCTCTATAAATTACATCATTTAATTATATCAAAAAAAGCCTTTTTCTTTCGTTTAATATTTGCAAGTTATTCTTTATTATAGGTTCGAATTGTTAAATACTTTATACTAATTCATTTGCAGCATTTTTATATTTTCTGGCTCGTGATCAGGCATAGGGAGAGTAATTTTAAAGCCATTTCATAACTCTTCTTGAAACAGATGACTCTAGCTTAAAGCTTCTGTGCTCTATTGTACCTATAAGATAATGTACCTTCTAATATTATTATTTCTGCAAATGTTTATCTCGGTTATCATGAAGTAGATAAACAATAAGCTTCCATAAGAATACTTTGATGAGGAATATGTACAGAATGTAATCCACTCAATGTATATCAAATGGCCCTATTGAAATTCTCAGGTAAGGTGTCGTTTTCTCAAGGTGTCAATATACGAGCAATCATTTTACGAGATAGTGGCATTATCTGCAGGTGTGAAACTGAGTAAGAGCAGGTGTGGCATATTTAACCCTGTAAGTCGTAAACAAGTTCACCTCACCTGCATTAATTTCTCAGCAACAACGGTGCCGAAATTCAAGTAGAATTAGAGTATTTCAAAAGCTCGCCAAATAAGATAAAATTAATAATTTTACTGACACACTTTGCCATGTTTTATTTAATATAAGATGCGGGTTTCTCGACACAGCTGCCAGGGCAGTTGTCAACTGCAGTTACCAGTACTTTTATGAATTAAGAGCGGACATTCAGTTCCGCTATTTATCAACCAGAAGCGAGCATTTTCAGAATTTTAACAAGCTCGAAGACAGGTTTCCACATTAGTAGGTACATGCATTTATAATGCTCACGTACAAGAAAGAGACGGCGAATTTTACTAAGTAATAGCCAAGAGCTGACATTTTTACATAAATTTTGGCATACGGAATTTAATTTTGTATAAGCATCTACATATTTATTTTTAAACATCTGTTTCGTTAAGTATTATAAAGGTAACATTATATCAACTCTTCCAACACCAACACCGAGATCGAATCTCGGTCAGGGAGAGTTGCATAGATAAAGTTTTTCCGGGGGTTTCCCTTATCCTTATGTTCGGTAACTCTAAGCTCCATGGATCCCGGACCCATTTGAGCAGCATTTCACCCATTTCATTCATCATCCGATATGACTTAACGTTGGAGGACACAAATTACAACAACAAAACCACACTATGAACAAGTGTACAGTACAGAGAGGATGGCTTAGGAGGTAGAGTCTGTGGCGGCTTTCGGGAAGTCCCAGGTTCTAATCCTGTGAGCCGACTAATCTGAATGTGCTTTTTGTAGTTTTCCGCAGTTGTTAAGCTAAATACTGGATTGAATACTTAATACAACGAGCCACAGCTCCACCTTAGTCTAAAACAATATTAAAAATGAAAAAAATATTAAATGGAAATGTTCTGCCAACTATTCCGAAGTTTATTTACTAATAAACGTTTATCAAATTGTATACCAAGAAACACACTTTGATGATTTTTACCCTCATCTTGTGCAATATACTTATCCTTTTGGATTTATTTGTTTCTTTTCGTTATTATCTGGATGTACGTAGGTATCTTTATAGTAATTTAAACTATTTTCCAGTGATAATTCTGATTCCATTGACATTGAACCCCTTTCTTATAGAGTTCCCTAGAGTAAATTAAATAGATATCTAATAGAAGCAGGTGGGGAGAAGGACAACGAAACACGTGGAAATGCAGATACGGTACCTAGTATTAATGTCTCTAGGACATGTCTCTATACCAACTACCATTAGGTATAGAAGCAGAGAAGCAGTTGTCTAGTACTAAGGCTTTTGTGGGAATTTGACAAAGTTACGTGATATAGAATGGATGAACCCAGAAAGCACACACCGATCCGCGAGGTACCTATGTATCTCCAAACAGATCCATCGCATAAGAACATGTAGTAAAAGGGATGTAAATTAGAAGAAAAAATTGAATGTTTAAATTATCTATAATTCCTTTTAAGAAAATTTCAATAGCTATAGTTTGGTTTTATACAAATTCTAATCACTATTCTTACGAAACCTTGTTTTTTTTTTCTATCTTCATTTAATCAACATAAAGGTTTGTTGAAATAAGTTACATTGCACATATTTTTTTCGCTTAAATATGTATGAAATATGTGGTGTTTTAATTAAAGGCGTTAAAGCCATTATTAAGAAAATCGAAACTAACGAAAACTTTTCTAGATAAGGATAAGTTGAGAGAGTTTGTCGAAAATCTTTAGAAGACTTCTACTGAAATTAAATAACAGTTTGGCATTTATTCAAAACTTCTTTTTTGAGTTATGCTGTTCACAGAAACACACAGACAAATCTTTGTCCATAAATTATTTTGTTACATCATTGGACCCTCAAGGCATATATTTTTTATGAAATCTCTGATTAATAACTTGAAATACATGTTGTTTGCATAATTTGCAAAATATTTTTAATATCGTTTAACCTCATTAGACTTCAATACCATTACTAATTTGTAAAACCAACTGAGACGAAATTACACACACACACATACGGAGAGAGAGGGGGAGATAGATGTGTCTGAGTCAGAGTTGTCATCGAGGTAACTACAATCACACAGTAGTTTACAAACTGTCGACAATACCAGTTGAGGTAATTGGTAATTTACGATGAATAACTTATGTGAGATATAATACTGAGCTGAAAGAAAATGCTGAAGTTTTAACAATCTCAGCCGGATATCAGAATTAGGTATATTACCAATTCCTTCATGCCGTGACATTTATTTATAAGCTTGGTTACTCTTGCGTGATGAGTACACGGCCTGGGTTCAATCCCAGGTGACCGCAAAGTGAGATTTGTGGTGGACAACACGGCGCTGGAGCGGGTTTTCTCCGGGATCTCCGGTTTCTCCCGCCATCTCATTCCACCGGTGCTCTATCTTCATCTCATGTATCATCAGTGTCATCGCCTGCGGTGCCGTATGTAGTAAAAGCGGGCGTTAAACACTACACACAATTTCCGGGTCCTCCGGTTCCCCCCCCCCCCCCCATCATTCCACCAATTGCTCCATGATTCATCTCTTCATCATCCCTGGCTTTAGGCCGACCCCTCAACTTTGGTATCTCAGGTCAAATGCTTCGGCTCCCTCGCTCTGAGGGAACCCCGGCGACGCCTAGCATCAGCATTGGTGAGGAAGGGGGAAAAAGGTATTGTTGTTGCTGCTTAAGTCGAATATATAAACGATATTATTGTTTATTTTTTATAATCGTTAAAATTATATATATATTCTGTTATACAATCTGAGAAGCATTATTCGGGGACTGAAGTTGCCTATTGATTCACTTTTTGCATTAATGAATTTATTGGCAATCACAGACTCTCTTATATAGATTATTTGAAGATTTCTCTACCATTCTGTTAATTATTTCACAGCTAAAAGTCCTTACAAACTGCACGTTTCCAGGACGAGGAAGATTGCCTGGCATATACCTATAAAAAATTAGAAATAAAACATCGGCTGGTAGTTTTACTCATGTGAACATGACCTGGAGATTTTTCATACCTCATTTTTTATTACTTATTTATACAGGAATTTAATGGAATTAGAATTACAAGCTAATGAAGAAAATGTTAATACAATAATTTCATATTGTATATTTCATAACAATATTGTATATTTCATAAAACCCGGCATATGCAATCCTGCGGAGCCAGAAAGTTATACCTATAGCGTCAGGTGTTTATGTTAGGAAAGTATAAATGAATTCGTTGAACAGCTAATCATGACTGCGATATTTACGACCTCACTTTGTAACTCTATCTTCTGTCACCATCCATTGCTTTTCCACACAATTTCGTTTACTGTTATACGTTTAGTTCCATGTCTTGTTTTCCTTATCTAGCTCTTACTAATCGATACAAACCTTTGAAGTAATAAATTTTCAGGCATATAATACGCCTGACAGCCAAACTATAGTAATTACAATGTTTGAAAACAGTGGCTTATGTGGTACACAAGGTAAAAATGCCATGCTTGTCCTTTATGACCGACTAGCATAATCCAGTGGTTTACAAGCATCCAGAGACACCTTACAGACAAAAACCGCTACAGAATGCTGGTATTCCAGTTAAAAATGAAAGATATTACGTACTTTTGTGCTAGCAAGTTATAAACGAGTCGGAACGAAAACCCCGTGCTCAGAGCAATGTCGTTAAGAACATCCACGAAGAATGCGCTGCACACTCATTAAGGTCGCACTGTTTATGACTAGTTTCCCACTTACTTTGTATCACAGTACATCTTTATGGCTCTGCTACCGGGAAACTGCAGCCTTTTATATCCATGCAGATTTTTATTGCACTAAACTGCACCTTTCATTTCAGCTCACGTAACTAGCAAGAAAAGCAAGACACTTTCAATAGGTAGATGTTTATACGGTCATCATAATAGGTACTTCAGACACTTTTAGTCCAGTAATCGATTCTGGTCTTCATCAATTCTGCATTAACAAATGCACCACTGAAAACGCTGTTTAATAACGTTTTTACTCAGTTGTCTGAAAAATCCGTTTTCAAGGGAAACATCGAAAATTTTTATCACTAAGTTTTAGATACGGTTCTTAATTTTCAAATTATTCTTTCAAATCCTGACTAAGTCATTGAATTTTTCAGTCTGACTCTACTTGTTCAAAATTTGGTGTAAGCACGGTTGGTGTGAAAGAACAGTTTAGTTTCCATTAATAGACCTTATAGTGGTTGTACTATAAAGCCCGTGATTTAAGGTACCTATTTACGTGTTGTAAGTCGCTATTAAGGAATTATCTCATGCGTATATGGGAATACCTATTAGTTTACCGGGGTACGCTGGCCATGGTAGCTGAATGGTTCAGTAACCGCACGGAGACCGGCAGATCCATCTTCAAATCCCAGCTATGGCATGAATTTTTCTGTCTGACTCCACCTGTCCATCATCATATTTTGTTCCATGAATTAACTTAAAAGAAAATAATTTAAAGGGAATAGTTATGTCAATTAAATTAAAGTTTCTCAATTCATTTTTACTTTTTCTACTTTCTACTCTCGTAAATAGAAGTGTTGAATTTCATTCAAAAATTCAATGTTGAAATGTCACCGAAAATCGATATTTTGAGGTCGCAGAAACCCACGGCCTTCTTCCAAAGAATCTTTAGTTATTTGCACCTATTGCATGTATTCCAACAAGATAACTGAATATCGAAAGTTCGTTTAAACCTCAGGTGCTTGAGTTCAAGAGTTTCCAAGAATGCGACATTCGAATTATCAAGAAAATATCTCTAATTTAAAGTGTATACTTTACATGGACTATTTCTCTCATATGACGTCATGCTATATTGACCGTGCTAAAGTCAATCAGATTCATTACATCTCTTTGACCATTAACTGTTAGCGCGACTTTCAAATGTCAAAATGGCTGAAAGGTTTGGTGTCATTTCTATCTTTCTCTCTCTCTCTGACATGGATAAAAATAATTCACGAGGAGCAACCTCAGAATACGCTAAACAACCGTAAATACATATGGAGGCACTTCCAGAAATTCTGCTGTGAGTGTCATTATGAGTTAACTCATAACGTAACAGGATGTTATGCAGTGAATTATGAGGTTAAGTTTCATTCATTTTTTAATGTAGACCTATGCCATTTAGGGATTCAACATGTTTTATTGCTTTCAAATGTTTTTCTTTAGATAGTCTCTACAAATGCAACTCGTGATTTTGAACTTCTCTAGATAAATTCCCTGGCGACTTCGTCGTTCGTGAACTTTCGGTAACTTCAAAACCACTCCTGACATTACCTATGATAATTTTCAAAAATTCTCGAAGTTACAAAAAATTCTACTGGTTTTTATTAGCAAAAATGCTATATGACTTTCCTTTTATACCGAATGGTTTTACAAGACGAAAAAGTACATCTCGTTAAAGCATACAATTTTTCTGATCTTCCTTTTTAGGCTTTAGTATGTTTACATATAATTTTTTCTACTGGTTTAATTTTTTCCAATACTCAATAGTTTTCTCTTCTGCAAATTGTTACGAACTATTTTCCTTCTTTTTCGTGTTAATCCACAGAGAATAGAACTTGAAAGCGATCACAAAGCGAACTGCTTTTAAAAGAGTTAACTGTGGCTTTAGTTTAGGATTTAATAGAATCTTAAATGAATAATGAAAGTTTAATCAGAAAACAGATGGAAGAATATGTTGTTTTCAGAAAACTTTGTTGACGACTTAATGGTGAAAATCATTTGCAAATCATCAAATTTAAAATAACTAATAATAAATCTAATGCTCCTTGTGCAGCAAAACGTGTATAATAGCTTTAATTTTTTGTTATTTCCGAATGTGTAATGGATAACTGGCAATTTTCTGTATGTACTACGACCTTTTGCTTTCAATTTATATCATTACACAATATGCACACATATACACATACGTACAGACATACATACCAGAATCTATTCCCTCACTGAGGTTTTCCTCAGTGCGCATAGTAAATGCTTAAATTAAGATTTACATTTGTTCCCAAATTTCCATTCTTAATTTTATTTCATTTCAACTTGTGCCGTAGTATTAATAATGAGCGTTAAACACTATTGTGCAAATAATATTTCTAAAATGTTTTAAATAGACACCTATAACTTATAGAACGAAGAACCTCACACACTTAAATATACCTAGTATTAGATAAATTGTGGCTAGGTCCCCCAAGGAGAAAACGATGAAGTGAAGGAACCGAAGGAGGCTCACGAGGAAATTCTTAACAGCTCCTCGAGGACTCGGCCCGTTACCAGAACTGACCAGAGAGGGCTTCTACCCGGCACCTTAACGAAAGCTAGATGCTTATCTGAAAGATCAGAAGGGAAATTGTGGAAAATAAATTGTAGTTGATGAGAAACTTTTCCCGCTTTCTCTACAAACCAGGAAAAATCACAAGAAATTAAGGTGAGTGTGGGTAGAGGATGGGGATAGAACCGTGGATCTTTCGATATAATCTTCACACGTTACTGGGTAGCCAGCTCACTGAGAAGACCTGAAAACGTGCACTTCTCTCTATTCTGTGTTGGGATGATTAAAAGTAGATGTTAGAGAAAGTATACAACGATATCTGTACCTACTGTTGGAAGCTGAAACAATGGCTTCATGGAGACAAGTTAGATGGAGTAAATTTAAATGTTGATTACTGTTTAAATCTAATGTATTTTCCCTTTCCCATTTAATTACAAGGTAATACATAGATAATAAATCCATTTCCACAATGTTACGCCCGATTAATATGAGGGAAACAAAGAATAAATTTTGTAAGAATAATTTGAAAGTAGGTAAGCAAGCCATTTGAATGAAACACATAAGACATTTTCTAACGGGGTTCGATTATACTTCTAAATGTTTTAAATGTTATAAATTTAAAAAAAATATCTATTTGGAACTGATGCTTTAAACTTTTTAGCTGAAATTGCGCTGCAAATAGAATATTCTCGCTCATTTAAAACATAGTAACTATTTTCTCTCTACAGCTAGTCGATAAACCGATTTGAAAATTTGGCATTCGTTAATGTATCTGGTTAAATTTAGATTTTCTTCAAAAAAGCCATAATTGCTAAATTGCTTGATTGACTTGATTACATAATTGCTTGGTGAAGACTTTGTCTTGTTCTTCTCTTTCTGTTAGGATTATCACCTATTCTGTGATTGAATGAAACCCTCTTTCCATTTATTTCTTGGTCGTCCTGGACTTCTTCTTCCTTCCGGATTTCCATCTCTCACTATTTTCACCACTCGTTCGTCAAACATTCTGGATACATATGCATTCCACTCCTCCTTTCTTCTTTACATCCATTCTGTCACAGGTTCAAATCCCTAATTTCTTCATTTCTTACTCTCTCATCCAGTGACATTCCAACTATTCTCCTTAGCACCTTCATTTCAGTTGTTTCCATCATTCGTCGTGTTCTTGTGGTCTCTGCTCTTGTTTCCAATGCATACGTCATCAGTGGTTGAACTACTGCTTTATAAATTTTGACTTATGTTTCTCTCCTCATGTATTTATTTCTCCACACTAATTCATTAACACATCCAGATATTTTTGTTGCTTTTACAACTTGATGGTTAATTTATTGGGCCAAATTTCCCTCACTGGTAATATTAACGCCCACATAATTTAAATGCATAACCTGTTCTATCATTTTGTTTTCAAGTTCTAATTTACATCTCAATGGTTTTTATATAAATAATGAGTAGCTGGCATGCTTAAGTTTTTTAAGATTACTCACTCAGACTAGGCAGATGTTCACCCTTCCTTCCAGAAGCGCTTTTCGGTCTTTGCTACAGACCATCTTCAGTGGGAGCTGCACCAACTACTCAGCTCCCACTGTTGGTCCACGCTTAAAATACCGACCTGCGTATAATTCCCATGGCAAAAATAAGGACTTTAAGAAAGAAATGTTAAATGTCACAACCTTCAGCTTCTACTCGTAGTAGTACAAATCTTCTTCTTCTTCAACACGGTTTAGGCCATTTAGCCTGTCCGGACTCCAAAGTCTTGCTCGTTGCATCTTTTCCTCGGTCTTCCTGGATTTCTGCATCCTTGCGGTTGGCAATTGTATACTATTTAGGAATTTTATTTTCATTCATTCTACTGAGATGGTGCGTCCATTTGGTTCTGCATTCTATTACTGTTTTATTTAATTTTGCTATTTTTAATTGTTGTCGTAATATTTCATTATTTCTTGTATAGTATTGCATATCCAGCCATGCTTCTAAGGAACTTCATTGTATTTCTTTAATTTCTGGCGTCATTGTCCATGTTTCTGAACCAAACGTTACAATTGGGACAGCCAGTTCTTTATACAATAGCTTCGAAGGTACGTATATATTTCATTAAATGGGCTGAGAGAAAATATTTAGATTTTTTAATTTACTATTCCCCTCTTCCTTCTTCTTCTTGCTCTCCTCCTCCTCACCCTCCTCCTCGATAAGGTCTAAGAGTCTGCATCCCAAAAATAATTTTAAAAAGGACTCCCTCCTAAATTTTGGAAATTATGATACTCGTAATTTTGTAATGGGCGGAGAAAGTTATGTGTCATAAACAGGATAGTTTTGTGGCAGAATATTACTATCTCATCATAAGTCCATATGTCTTATTCCTTTTATTCTCGGATGTATTTCTTCTTGTGGATGAAAGACAATCATAAGTTGTGTTATTACTGTTTGTAAACAAGAAGCTACAACGCACGTGACGACTGAAGACCTTGAGCTTGAGGTATTGATAATGGCCACCAGCATTAGGTAATGTTTCAATTACTCGAACATCACTAGGAGGCTTGTGTGCGAGGCAATTAATTTGATATACCAAGCCATTGAAGATGAAAACTTGAACCTATGCATTACATGGAGTGCGGTTAGTTTGGGTTCAAGGGCACCCAGTGGTCGCCAACTTGCCTTCCAGACCCGGTCGGTAACACAACACCCCCTCCTCATTCCATGCTTTTGTTTTTCTTTAGTTCTTCCATCAATAGCTTCAGCGTAATGTGTGCAAATAACAAGTCGCAAACAGAACTGTAATTTCAGAAACGAATCCTCAGGTTAGTGACTTAAGCATACCTACTCAAAACAACTTAAAATGTTTAGCAAATCTATAGGATCAATAAAGGTCTCGATTGTACGTACAGGGCGGGTATCAGACGCCTCGGTACGGTCTAATGTAACGAGTAGAAACCTAATATTTGCTCCCCTTGAATAGAAACCTATGGTGGCCCATGAGAAAAACGATTGGTGGCCACCTATGTCCCAGGAATTAATTCCAGGTCTGTAGAAAAATATTGTTACAATCAAAATCTTCCATTCTTTTTATGTAGTGTCAGAGACTATACATAATGTAGTTCTTCCATGAAGCCACGGTATAGATGATGTTTCTATCTTAATACATAAGGAATATTCAGCACGATCAGTGTCCGGTTAAATCAATTGAACTGCAAAATAAAAATGTATCAACATGATGTCTTTTTCTTCTTTGATAGGTCAGAATGAAAAGCTTCAGCAGATCTACTTAGGGATGTTCAGTTAAAAACATCGATATGTAAAATGCTTAAACTTAGCAGCCTTTATCGAACTGTTTTCAAATTGTGTCACATGCTATAAATTGTCACAATAATGCCACAATTATAAATGTAATTTAAATTTCAAGCAGATGCCACTTGATAGTGATTGGGGGAAAATATTTTACTTTTAGTATACAAATTTAACAGGTGTTACACACTTACAGGAATCGCTATTTTAAAGAAATGAAAATCCAACAAGTTGTGCTTATATAACTTTTTCTATTCACTCTATACAAACTATTCTTATAAATGCTTATTCCTCCATCGACTTGACATTAATAAATAAATGTTTGCAGAAATGTTTCACTGATGAGAGAAGCAGAATAGAGTGGGTCAAAAGACACTCAAATCTTTTAAGATCTGTGAATTCAAAATGTTGTGACAAGGAGGATATAAAGACAAATAATAATTTTCCATTTGAGAAGTACTTTAAAATACAATACGATACCAAGGAATATCTCCGAAATATTCTAAAGATTTTTTTTTGTGAAATAAAGGATAGTCGAGATAAGTGAATACTTATTGGATAACTTCGTGTGTCATCCTTGGAAGGAACTGAACTGAAATAGTAAGTTCTGGTGTTTAACCGACCTTTGGTTTCTGAGACAGTTGTACAGAGATTGACGCTCACTCTCACACATACAGATGCCGAACTACAGAACATTTAAAGCTTTTTTCCCTCCTAATTTTGAAGTATCAAAATATGCCTTTCCTGTGAAATCTCAGTGTCGAGCTTCTTTTTTATTTGGAGGGATTACAATATATTTCTACTTGCGTTAGCAATAGAGAAAGACAAAGGTTATCTACAGCCAATGTTCTATAACATAGATAGGGGCTGTTGAGGTTCCTATGGTAGCAGTAACAACTGAGGTACAAAAACAATGTGTGAAATAGGGCCATAAAAATAAAGGTGCTAGCTGTACAGTGATCTCAAACCGATTACACATTTCTGTTTTTAACTTATTCTTCAAGTATACTAATAATTTTACCTACAAAGGAAATGGCGTGTCCATTAATCTGTATTAATGTAACGGATGTTGAAGGTAAGCGTGAACCATAGGCGCCTTACATCTTGTAAAATGGAACCCCTTTCGATGAATATCGACTTATCCGCTCATTGAAATCACCAGCAATCGATCAAGGCTAAGAAGGGTAGGAAGTTATTTACATGCAAACTACTGCCTCTTATCTTGTGCGCGGTTTCCAAAAGGCGCCAATAAATTGAGGTTGTAAAGGACGACACTTTGTGACCGGATGTGACGTCAGGATACCTCACCTGCCGACGTTTTCATCGCATTGTATAATCTTGGGAATGTTAACACACTAGCAGGGTGGTAAAAGGGCACGTCACGCGACCGATTACTGCCACGTCTAGGGTATAAAGTATAGCACTCGTATCTCAGCAGAAGTAGCGTGGGTCTGTAAATATTTCAGCTGCGAGCTTGAGTGTCTGTGGCCAAATGTGAGCAAAGCTTTATTCTTAAACTGTGGTTATACCTATTTTGTAAACGGCATAAATTTTATATATAATTTAATTCGAAACAATAGAAAAAGAGTAAAAACCCCTTCTTTCAAGTCGCCTCTTCTTTTTAGTTATTATTTTTCTGAAGTTCTGTGGTTCTTTTAAACAAAAGCTGGTTTTACTTTATATAATGTTTATTTATGGTAAGCAGAAGAAGTATGGTAATCTATCCATACATCAATATCGAGATTTCAGCGGATTACTCGTTTCAAATTCCTTGCGTTGTTTCTGTAGTTGACTGGTCAGTGGCCCGATGACCCGGGTTTGACTACCGTTTGGGGCGGCAGAAATATTCACTTATTAGAAAGTTAAATCCTCGATTTTCCATACAGGTGCTGTTCAAATAAAACAATTTTAAAAGTTCTGATGTGTATCGTTCACAAAAAATTGTATGCGGTCCCACAACAAAATATTCTCAAAATACACATGCTTGTATTATCACGTTAACCGATAAACACTTTTAGTTGCGCTTTTTTTTACGCAATATTTACTTTGTGGGCACAATGGGATTAACGGAATAGCAACTTATATTTTATTTACTTATTTCTATTTCAAAATTTGTTTTATGGAATAATAAAGATTTGGCCGTGCGGTTAGACCCTCACCAAGAGATCCCAAGAAACAGCATGTGAAATTTGTGGCGGACAAATGGCGCTGGTGCTAGTTTTCTCTGCGATCTCCGGTTTCCTGCCCTCATTCCACCAGTTGATATATTATTATCTCTCCTTCCGGCCAATTTGCTCTCATTCTATTCATCTACTTCTCTCACTCTCATACCAGGCATCGGACACATCACCCATCCCTGAAATTCTGTATCTGATCCAAAGTTGGGTTCCTCAACCTGAAGCCTAAAGGGTAGAGGACCAAGAATCCCCTAATACCACAATAACCAAATAAGTTTAATAATAATAATAATAATAATAATAATAATAATAATAATAATAATAATAATAATAATAATAATAATAATAATAATAATAATAATAATAATAATAATAATAATAATAATAATAATAATAATAATAATAATAATAATAATAATAATAATAATAATAATAATAATAATAATAATAATAATAATAATAATAATAATAATAATAATAATAATAATAATAATAATAATAATAATAATATAAAATAATAATAATGATAATAATAGTAATAATGATAATAATGATAATGATAATAATAATGATAATGATAATAATAATGATAATGATAATAATAATGATAATGATAATAATAATGATAATGATAATAATAATAATGATAATGATAATAATAATAATAATAATAATAATAATAATAATAATAATAATAATAATAATAATAATAATAATAATAATAATAATAATAATAATAATAATAATAATAATAATAATAATAATAATAATAATAATAATAATAATAATAATAATAATAATAATAATAATAATAATAATAATAATAATAATAATAATAATAATAATAATAATAATAATAATAATAATAATAATAATAATAATAATAATAATAATAATAATAATAATAATAATAATAATAATAATAATAATAATAATAATAATAATAATAATAATAATAATAATAATAATAATAATAATAATAATAATAATAATAATAATAATAATAATAATAATAATAATAATAATAATAATAATAATAATAATAATAATAATAATAATAATAATAATAATAATAATAATAATAATAATAATAATAATAATAATAATAATAATAATAATAATAATAATAATAATAATAATAATAATAATAATAATAATAATAATAATAATAATAATAATAATAATAATAATAATAATAATAATAATAATAATAATAATAATAATAATAATAATAATAATAATAATAATAATAATAATAATAATAATAATAATAATAATAATAATAATAATAATAATAATAATAATAATAATAATAATAATAATAATAATATATTATACATAACTGGGTACTTTAATAAGATCTACCTACACGTTTTACCTTTTACCCTTTTTTTATCTTTTTACATTGTTTAACATTCCTCTAATGTTTAACATTTACCTATGTAGAAGTAACTCAGAAAGACAGGAATTGAGAGATAAATCCCAGAAAAATCGAGATATATCTACATATATGATAGAATCTTACGGAGGATAGGTACTCAGTACTTGATCTATTTAGCCTATACCTCAAGTGGGGCAACACTGGGAGGAAGAAATGGTTGAGAGCAGAGGGTGGCTGACCCAAGGAAACGACATTGAAGAGTGCAGTGACCCACTGCTGTCCAGTTTTAAACTCCCTGGCAGGCCAGTACAACCAGCACCCCATCCAACGAGTCCTGAAACGACCCACGGAGGAGAACATATTTACCAAGAGCATATCACCCTGCCACCGACAGTACCCTGAAAGGGATCACCATAGAGATGATATGAATTGATGAAAGAGATGAAATGGAGGGACAGGAAATTCGAGGAATGTAGTTATCCTGGCGACCAGAGAAAGCTCCAGGAAAATGCCCGTGGATTAGGTAGGTCGGCCACGGGAAAAGAACCCGGGATTTCCGAATGTGGGTCATAGACAAAACCGCCTGAATCATCCCCCTCGGTAAAATTTACATATCTATATAATAAAAATATCTTAGGCCATCTTTGGAAAAATCCACATTAAAAATGAATTAAATGTAAAGGGTACCCTGGCATGAGGAATGATTTTAAAAAATCTTCATATTGCATTCTTGGAAGATGCTGAACATTAACACATTTGGTATCTAGGTATTTGGTATCGACTATTTGTTTTCGTAGTTATGCTGTTTACAGACATACCTACATTTTTAGAAAAAGGCGCACCCTAAGAAATCCTGGAAACAAAATTACGTACTATCAATATCAAACTTGGTATTCAAGTTTAGCATCTTCCGAAGACGCGACACTAAGATATTGAACAAAATCCATAACAAGCTACCTTCACCATGGACAATATTTTTTGTTCTTATTTTCTTAAAAATGCCTAACGATTTTATTAAAGCAATATGTTTTACAACATTTGTCCAGATAATAGCATTCGTATTTCAAGTTTTCTAGAAATAGCATTGTCTTATGAAGATAAGATTTTAGGCTGGGATGCCGTAATCAAGAATCAGTTCCATTCCTCATAGAGTATGTTGGCGTATGCAGACAGTATTTACCAGATCGGCCCTACCTGAAGTCCAAACACTCATTCCTCTCTCCCGAGGGACGCCAAGAGGGCATAAGGACAAAGAATCTTCTATACCTCGAGATTTTAAGGTGCCCTCCCTGCGAATGTTTTCAGAGCGTTAAGTATACGAAAGAAGTTAAGTTACGAAGATTTTATTCGGCATAACCTGTAGCGGAATTTCCGCTTAAGTAACACATTTATTGTTAATATGCTGTTGCAGATAATATTCAGGACTTTTCAGGCAGAACTCATACATTAAAATATCTGCTGATTCCTGTATATCATGTGAAATAATGCTTTCCGGCTCATAACATTTATATACAATTTATTTTCTTGGACTTGACTTTATCAGTCTGCCTCTCTGTTGTTCGGGTAGCATGCGTGCCTCACATTCATGAGATCCTGAATTCAAATCTCGGTCAGGATTTTCCTTGTCCTGAAAGTTGAATTTCGGGTAACTTTAATATCTTTTAATCCTGGTAACATTTGAGCACCATTTTAAACATTTCATTCATCAACGGATATGGCTTACGTTGGAGGACGCTTAAAAAGTTGGTTTTATTACATTTTACTTTTAATTAGAAATTATTCGTTTATTTACTAGTATTTGCGCGGCAGCGATATCTACCAACGCAGTTTTCACTAAATCGACTGTTGCTAATTTTGCAGTTAATTAGAAAGTTAATCTATCGACAAAATGACATAATTTTGAGGTATGTAGTAAAGAAAATTACTATGTACACAATTTATACAAATCTCAGGGCTTTAAGGAATTATGGGGAAATTCGACCTGGAAACTTCTTGCGTGTTCAAAATAGTATCATTTTTGATACCTGTATTTTATAACCCGTTTCACTAACCATCCACAGAAGATGTAGCTTTGTTAGCTTTTGCCATGGCTGTGACCGTTAGTTTTCACTGGAAAAGAAATGTTTATAATTTCCTTGTCTATTTTTCAAACTAATATAAAATCTATTTTAAAAATAGTAAATTACAGGTAACAAGTACTACATGAAGCTCCTTATATTCTATATTTATATTCGTAGAGCAAAGGTATTTACTATTCTTAACTTATAGAAGGGTGAGTGAATCCCTCGAGAACAAAAGAAAAGTATATCTTGTACATTTTTGTTAACACCCATGTCACGCTACCGTACTTGAGAAAATTAGGCGTCATTTGACTATCGTGGTAGCCTATGCCCTAATTATCTCTTCCTGTCTTGAACATATTTTTAGCAGGCTGTTTCAAATATGAAACTGTCATGAACATAACCTGACGGCCTTCATGCACGTAATTAATAAACTTTGGGGAACGGTATAGCTTTCTGCACTTTCCATCAGTGGTGAAAAAAATATCTGTGTGCGAGAATTGACACCTATTTTTTTCATTAATATAGTCAGGATAAAAAAAAAATATATCATAAAGACATGCCAGTTTCTTACCTCATTTCTTCACAGAATTACCTCATTATTTAAGAGTTTGCCTCAAACTTTAGAATCCCTAAGTTATAATAACTGTCCAAGTCCATTAAGCTAATATATTTAGATATCTACAATTTTAACAAACAATGAACGAGAGGTGTTGGAAAGAAATACGCAATTCCCCCAAGTTTGCGTTTGTATTGCATGATTTTACTGTTCACTTGATGCTTCAAATTATTTGTGATCGATGTATACATAGATGAATATTTTATACTCTTTCTTGCATTTCTTTCGTTCATTACTGTATCACTATATGCTTACTTTAGGGAGATTTATAAAGCAGTTTAAACCCTAAGTTAGATTTAATCAAGAATAATCTTTGGTTTTATTCTGCATTATAAGCCTGAATCTTCAGTTAAACTTCAATTTAATTGAATGTCATTTGTGAGATGGCGGCTCCAGCTGCACATATGGACTGTCATGAGGATTGTTTTTAAAAATCTTCATATCGCATTCTTGGAAGATGCTGAATATAAACACAAAAATTGGATCTAGGTGTCTAATAGACTATTTGTTTTCGTAGTTATGCTGTTTACGGACATAACCACACTTATAGAAAAAGGTTCACTCTGAGAAAACTTGACAACAAAATAATATACTATAAATACCAAACTTGGTATTCAAGAGGTGGCTTTGAGGAATGCTGAAAGATAATTGAAAGACCGTGGAGATTGGAGTTTTTGTAAGTAGATCTCACCATATTCAGATATGGAATATCATGTGTTGCTGAACAGATTTAGACGAAGCAGGAAATCCGAAGCTTATTTGGTCCAATTCGAAACCAGATGCAGCATGCAACGAGAAGAGGGTTGAGGGAGCGTATGGGATTCAAGGGCCCGTCGACAGCTAGGTCTTATAGACCTGCACCGAAAATATATCAATTTTAAAACGCGTAGATGCTTCATTTCCATAATTATTTTATCATTGTTAAAATAACACAATCTACATGCGCTAAAATTAAGCATCAACCTAAAAGAAATTACCAGAATACTATTTACTGCGCGTCGCGTAAACATTAAGGACATAATGCTCTTATAAAACTTGCCTGTAGGTGTTCTGTATACATACAAGAAAATGTTACATTTCGGATCACTTTCCCTGTGAGAAAGCTTACATATTTCTTTGCTGTTTTTTTTTTTTTTCCCCAGGCATTTCGCTTCAACTGCAGAAATAAGCATGAACTAACAGTTTTCTTTTCTTCCAAGTTGATAGATCTACCAACAGAAGTTAGGTCAGGAAAGCATTTGAGGAAGAAAGTAATTTAGGAATCGTCTTCTTTGCTCTGTCTTCAGGTATAGCGATAGCAATTGCACGGCTATTTAACTCATCTAAAAGGTACTAAAACGGCACCCGGAGCTTAATTTCTGTTTCGCTTTAACAAAGTCTCTAGTCAAAATAGTTTATAATACTGGAACTTAGAAAATTCTTAAATTTATTAAATTTATTCAAAACTCCAATACCTCTCATCTCAAAATCCGCGGAACTTTGTAGATATCAGAAAGTTCGTTTTGAATAATCATAGAATTCATAGTAACAGCTTATTTCGACTGGAACTTGCACAGCATAGAGAGAAATAAAGGAAATCATTTGACTCTGTCATATTTATAAAACGTGTAGGAGAAATGGCACCAAACATGCCGGGAAATTTATATTTTTACTGCCTAAACTTCTTGAGTAACTACGTTTCACCTCTGGATCCTTAAATAACGTCGACATAAGAAGCAATAAATGCATAAAATACTCTGTTCACTTATATATGCACATTTAGAAATTTTGAAATTGCTGCAGCATCGTTAAAACAATGCTAAATGACACCGTGACAACATTTCTGGAAGTTAATAGCAACTGTTGTATCGGTAGACACCGAAATTACTTTAGTTTTATTCATCTATTTGCTTACTTGTTTAATTTGCTTTTTTTTTAAGATGCTTTAATCCTGATTCAGTTTACTTACATATTTCAAGCATTTCTATACTTAGGGGAGATGCGCCCAGTACCGCACAGTGCCCAGTACCGCCCGGTGTCAGTATCTCGTAGTTGCCGATAGATAGTAGAAGCTCATGGTGTGTATTTAGACAAGCAACTATCTTTGTTACCAACCGAAAGCTTTCCCTCCTCATGGCCGCGCCGTAGCTCAGTGGTTAGACCGCTTGGTTCTCACCAAGGCGGCCCGGGTTCGATCCCAGCGACAGCAAAGTGAGATTTGTGGTGGACAACACGGCGCTGGGGCGGGTTTTCTCCGGGATCTCCAGTTTCCCCCGCCATCTCATTCCACCGGTGCTCCATCTTCATCTCATTTATCATCAGTATCATCGCCTGCGGTGCCGTATGTAGTAAAAGCGGGCGTTAAACACTACACATTTCACATTTTTCCCTCCTCCTTAACCGTTGAATCAGAAGTTATTGTTCAGAGAAGTGCACTGGAGCTGTGCTGTTAATAACTTGCTGACATTGCTGCTCTCTTGTACGGTGAAGAACTAAGTAAGTATTTCTACTCATATTATTTGGTATTAAGTAGACTATACAAACACAAAATACAATGTCGGTTTAAAAGAATCGGGCCGTGCTACGATATTATACATACGTACATGTGAGTTGCTCAGTACCGTACGATTACTTTTATCCCCTGAACTTGCACTGATATTAGATTAATTTTTTATATGCATTCCTGTCAACATGGAGGCCAAAAATAAAAGAAAATGGTTAGAAGAAAATATGAAACAAGCGATAAAGCATGTGATAGAAGGATCAATGAGCCTGGAAGTAGCAATATATATTTTCTGAAACATTAACATCGACTCTGTATAAGTTGATGTTGCAAGAAAAGACACAAAAACAGAAAAACAAAGGGACGCAAGACTAACATTAATAAAACTATAGAGAACCTAGCTCTAACTCTGCGCCAACAGAAAATGGAAATAGTGAAGAGCCTCAGAAGACTAAAAGAAAATTTAATTTTGGAACCAAAACCAGTGTTGATTGAAGTGTTCTAGGAGAGTGTATCATTTGCTTAGAAACTACAAACGAGGCTTGCGTTCAGTGTGTATCGTGCAAGGGTTGACCACATATTGAATGTACCGGGAAATAAATCATTGATTTTTATAGATGTGATCACTGTGTTTAAAAAAGTTTCATTAGTTCCAAGACATTTTTATTTTGCTGTGATAATCCCTAGAGAACGTTCTGAAAAATATATCATCATGTTACCGTGGTCTGTTTTTATCTAAAAATACAACAATTATGATAGGAATAATTATACTGTGATATATTATGCAGTTCCTTTTCCTTTATTTAGAAATATGTATTTATTTACGTCTGTCCGGTACTGGGAAACTCTTTTAGAGATGCACAGTTATCACTAATATTTACTTTAGTTTTTAACAGTCAACATGACTCGCGTTGATCAATGTCCATTACCAATGCTGTTTCTGTATTTTATTAGCTTCATGATAATAATAACACGCTACTTGTTCTCCATTGCATTTTCTTTGAATTTTGAAAAAAAAAAGAAAGAAACAAAGCCTTAGGTGTGCGGTAGTGGGCGCTTCTCCCCTATAATTTAAATCAAGACACAGATTGCAATGCTTGATGCTAACCCGAGTTATACTTGAGGGATCTGTTTTAAACTATTTGCAATTTAAATATTAAAAATTACAAATAATGAAGAAAATATTACTTCTATTGGCAATAAGAGTTAAAGTTGTGAACTTAGAGGAAATTAACAACTCCATATAAACTGGAACATTATGCATATTCTGCTGAATTCCCGTTTCGAAACATCGCCAGCAGCACAGTACAAAACTACTAAAGACCTACGAGTATATCAAGTCTCCATACCTCTAGCATTCGATAAGTACCATGCATTACTCGGGCCATAGGTTGTGTAGGGCGTAGTTTGCTCTTGCTGTAGTGACCGCAGTATTTCGCAGCGCACTGGCAGTGAATGGGCCACTCAATATTAAGTTCCATAATACAGGACCGTTTTATGGCGAGACCACAGACCGCGTGTATACATGGTTCGCCGGACTGCGGTGCATTGCTTGCTATCTTCAGTTCAGTTTGTTCATTGTGCATTTCAAATGTTATTGTTTTTTTCAAGACATCTATGTTCTGTGTGAATTACTGTAGATAATTCTTATTACTCTCCTAAAACAATCAAAACAATTATATATGAACAAAGAATTTTTATTACGATACATACATGTGAAAACCAAATCATCAGGGCAGGTGTATAAGCAATTTCAGGAGACGTTTCCTAATACTCTAATTCCAGGTAGAAAAGCTTTGTTAGAAGTATGGTAAAACGTTTAAGACAACGGAACAATAAACCTAAGTAAAAATGTTTTAACAGGAAAAGGAACTGTCGATTTTACCCCATCATTTGAACAATTTTCAAAGAATTCTCGAAAACGTGTTGTGAAGCAAGTAGATGTTTCTCAATTCTCTGTTGATATTACTACTAAATTAAAAAAAGAAGATAATTCTATGGAGTGACTATTCTTGAATTACAACCTCGTGACAAGGCTGTAATTCAGTAGTGCTAAAAATGTCAAGGCTACATCTTATAACATAGTTAATAGTCAAAATAATGCACTTACTACACTCATGACTAGCAAGGGACTCGTTTGACCTCAAACGCTCGAAACCGCACGAAAATATACTTAGAATAACAAACGATCATTAAAACAACAGTGATCTGTGTCATTTCCACTTGTCCACTTGTGTCAATATAAGCTATATAAGCAGTATGATCTCTATATCAGAAGGTTTACTGATTTCGCAGGACTGCAATGTGCCGAACCATACTCGAAGATCATTCAATCATCAATCTTCATTCTGTGATGTATAATCAGTTTGTTGCACCAAAGTATAAGCCTAAAGGTGCAATATGCTAGGCAAAGTGCAGGTTGTAACATAGGCATACCTTATCATCACTTGCTAATGTACGAGTAATTAGTGTGGCTTTTCATATTGGACTGCGTGATTGCGAAAGTGATTTGGAATGTGATAGGTAATGTGGCTTTAGTGAGGTGTGAACATTGCTCTTCCCCTTGTTTTAAACACTTCATCGAAATCCTGCATCTGCACTTTGAAGATTAATGTAATCACTACCAGGGGTGTAGTATATGTAAGTTTAGCACTGTTATAGGTACTTTAAGTTCAGATTTTAGCAATGTTTATTGAAACTGTAATTACACATAATTCCCTCCTATGTTATTGATATCCTATCACTTTGTTTCTCTTTATTAAATCGTTACGGGAGGTAGAATGCAACGTTTTGCATATAAATCACAGAGACCACTGTTTTGTGTATGGTCGATTGTTATTCGAAGCATGGTTTCGTGCGGTTCTGAGCGTTCGAGGTCATGTTCCTTGTAAGTAACGCGGGGGTTTTAAATTGCAGAACCCCATCTGCGCAATCGATAGTGAGTATGCGGAGCATGCTTACATGGAAATATTGCCCAGGAAATAAAGAATAAGGCAATAAAGAAGAATATTATAAACCGCAATTTTAAAATGAAAAGTAAATAAAAGTAATAAAAGGAGAATATGCATAATATTTTTACATACACGGGAAAGGGAAAGAGAAATAGAATCTTATCTTTTATCTCCCTCCTAACTTCCCAGAGGTAAAAACCTCAATCCTCGAGTAACATTAACTAGGTTAGACGCCAGCATTACCTTTCCTAAATATCATATCTTTCACGTTGACAATAACCAGGCATACATACCTCGGCATGCTACCCAACAGAACTGCTTACCGTCGATCCGTGGCCTGACAATATTAAGAACACACTGTGTCCAAGTTATATGTTTTTTTTTTAATGTAGATAGAAAGCTAAACCATTTTATTTGAAGATTCAAAGATATCAAATAGTAATAACACTAAATTACACATTCTTGCATTGAAGTACGTTGGCTATGGTATTACGAGTGATGTGACATGTTTTGCAAAATATAGCTTGCGTTCATTGGTATAAGTACGAATACGGGATTTCTAACTCTAAATTGAAGTTGGAACAATATAAGGTCACAAACAGAAAGAGAGTTGCTATTTTAGCGAAAATTAGGGTCGAATATATATATATATATATATATATATATATATATATATATATATATATATATATATATATATATATATATATATATATATATATATATATTCTATGGTAGGATTTTCCAAAACGATCAAAATCGCTAAAATTGGTACATGTAAGTAGAGCAAAACATAATCCAGTATAAAGTAGTACACAGTTATTTTAATGTTAGGGCTTCATGTTTGCCTAATACATGCTGACGAGGAGGTCTAAAAAGGAGCACAGATTTGATTTCGCTTGAATGGGGTTGCAAGACTACATAAAGCAGTTTTCTGAATGTTCATATGAATTTCTTTCGATATTTAGCCATATAATATATAATTCTTTAATTGTGAAATATTTATATTAAAAGTCCAGTTGTCATGATTTCTCTTTTGTTGGAGCACCTACCTCATTATTTCTCTATACTTAAGCGCCTGGCCTGCTAAACGATACCTCTAGTTACAAATCGAGTACTAGCAATCCCATTGTTAAATGTTTGATTCAAACCGTCTCTTTTGTGATCACAGAAATGAACTCATTAATTCAAAACTCCTAGTTTTCCATCCTGACTTATATAACTTCAAAGTTTGAAGCATTGGAACTGCTGCACATTACGTAGTTTTCAGTAACACACACACACACACACACACACACACACACACACACACACACACACATATATATATATATATATATATATATATATATATATATATAAACATACCTGAGAAAGTAGCTCAAACCCTTGATCCTCACCAAGACGAAACTTAAAATTACACTCTAGAGGTCACGGCTACGCCGGTTGACGACTATGAAACAAAACTCTAGTACATTACCATTGATTTTCATATATACCTAATATGTAAACCTGTTTATAAAGTTCAGCTTTGTAAAATTTCAATTGTTAACATTTCAAATAAGTTTTACACTTTACGAACATTGAAGACATCGCTAAATTGGTTTCTGGATTCCTTTTTCATTTCGATGTTGAAATTATTGATTTTTCAGTCAGTGGATGAACATAACTGATGTTTATTCAAGCGTTAAATAGAAAAAAAAAATGGCAAATTTAGGCGAAGGCTCCAAAATGTTATACTTACATAACTATACCACGCAGTACCTGCAACGAAATGAGTGTGGAAGGGTTATCTGAATGAAACAGGGATAAAAGCTTAAGCTTATGAAAGGATATGTTATAGAAGACTAGAAAATGCGACACATTCGAGTTCTACTTTTAACGGTCTCAGAATAATAACGTTAAGATACTTCAACTTTCTTAAGCTCAATGAACAAAAGATACCATAAAACATGCTGAAAGAGGAAGAGAATGAAGTGATGCTATTAGTCGTGGCTATAGTGATACAGAGGACACCTTGGTTCCTGGACCACAACGAATCAATTGCAGGGAAACACCTAACTGCCTTGAGGAGGTAACTAACATGGCTTTCGCAGAAATAATGAGCAGTGTTTGAATTTATGTTGGCTTCTTTAATTGTGGGAGGAGAGAAGTGGCTTCTTAATTTCACATCCTTCCAACACTTTATCATAACCCAAGTTAAACGTCCTTATGTGAAGTTGTTTATTTCTGAGTTAGGTCAAAGGTCACACGCAGAAAACTGCAAACACCAGCGACGGTCAGATGCTGTTCCACTAAAGCACTAAAGGATTAATTTACCTCTAGCAGGTGTATATGTAGGTACAGCATAGCCTACAGGTATCACAATTTTAGTTACGCTAGTATATTTTAGAAATGGCATTTTCTATTTATGAATATCATAAATGTTATATACACATCATGAATAATTTTTGTCAATATTTTTTACAATTCGTCATTTTGAAAGCTTAGTTCTAGTCCTTTCTGTGTGCATCATTTTCTTCAATATTACATTTTCACATATGAAATGGATTTCTTATACTTCAGTTTTTCTGTGACCTATATGTAAATTTACATGCATCATCTCAAACATGTTGTCTAAAACTTCAAATATAAATTTTGCGATTGCTTTATTTGTTAGCTGTAAAACAAGGAAACATTTAACAGTGGCATTGGATTTTTCATGTTGACTCTATCTATTTAACCTACAACTTTATAAACTCCAAAATATATTTCTCTATAACTAATCACTAATTAGAATTAGTTTTACTGAATTAAGAAAATGTCACCATCGTAACTCCCGTCAAAAGCTCAAGATTGTTTTAAACAATCCTATATGTTACTTTACATGACTTTTTTGCCCCTTCAACAAACTATCACGAAAACATATTTCTCTATTTTTAGGTTAACAGAAATAAAGAAGTTATTCAAATGTTTTGTTATATATAAGGTTGCTTTGTATATATATTATATATATATACATATATAAAAGTAAGCTTAAGTGCTAGTCAAATACATTAAATGTTGGTGGTTATGAAATTGCCTTGAAGTTTTGTTCCATTTGCATGCTATGAGGAAAAAGCGAATAACAGCTTCTCATTTTAGAAAAGCATACATATTGGAACATTCAAATTAATAAAGGAATATCTCAAAAATAGTTAACTAAAAAGTAAATATATTTGAAACAGATTGTGTGCTTTATCAAGATACACAAATTTTGTATGATACACATTTTGTGTACTGAACTTTGCTATTGAATTAATAATATAATATACGAGGGCTATCCAGAAAGTAGATTACGTTTTCGTCTGTTTCCGCTAGGGGCGGGGCTAGCGCGGCCATCTTGGGGTCAGAGCGTTGCGCAGCTCAGTCGGCATCTAGCCGTGCTAGTGAGAGGTTCGTGCTGTGCTCCGTTCAGATCCTGTGACGGTTTGAAATGTCTGCGTTAATTGAAAATCCCGCGAGCTGCGAGGTGCGTGCAGTAATAAGGTTTCTGACTGCAAAATACTGTAAACCGATAGAAATCTATCGGCAGCTTTGTGAAGTGTATGGGGACAACATTATCACTGAAGGTGGAGTGCGTCAGTGGGTCATCAGATTTAAAAATTGGCCGAATCAATGTTCACGACGAAGATCGAAGTGGGAGACCCAGCATAGTGACTGCCGAACTTGTCGAAAAAGTCGATGCTAAAGTCCGTGAAAGTCGAAGGTTCACAATAACGGAACTTTCTTTGAGTTTTCCACAAATTTCGCGAAGTTTGTTGCACGAAATCATCAGCGAAAAGCTTGGTTACCACAAGTTTTGTGCAAGATGGATTCCAAAAATCTTGACAGAGGACCACAAAAGTCAGCGAATGGCTGCAGCGTTGAACTTTTTGGACGTTTACCATAAGGATGGTGACCCTTTACTCGATCGCATCGTTACTGGTGACGAAACATGGGTGAAACACGTAAACTGTGAAACGAAATTGCAATCAATGCAGTGGGGGCACACAAGTTCTCCCCAAAAACCCAAGAAATGCATGCAAACAGTGTCGGCAAGGAAGATGATGGCGACTGTTTTTTGGGACAGAAAAGGTGTGATTTTGGTGAACTTCCTAGAAAGAGGCACTACAATAAACTCTCAAATGTATTGCCAAACTCCCCAAAAACTCAGAAGAGCCATTCAAAACAAGCGCAGAGGAATGTTGAGCTCTAAGATCTTGTTGATTCACGACAACGCCCGGCCCCACACGGCAAATGTCACTCGTGAAGTTCTTGAATCTTTTAAGTGGGAGTTGTTTCCTCATCCGCCGTAAAGTCCCGACCTGGCACCGAGCGACTTCCACCTATTCCCAGCAATGAAGAAGTGGCTGGCTATGCAGCGTTTTGATGACGACGCACAGCTGCAAGAAGAGGTAACGAAGTGGTTGAAGGCGCAGGCGGCCGAATTTTTCGACGAAGGAATTTCCAAGCTCGTACATCGCTACGATAAATGCCTTAATTTGAATGGTGACTATGTCGAAAAGTAGTATTTGAGTGTGGCTTTCATCTGTATATAATAAAATTTGTTTCCTATACTTTGTTTACTTTTTATTCCAAAACGTAATCTATTTTCTGGATAGCCCTCGTATATGCATGCGATGTTGTTCAGTAAAGCAAATTACCGTTTCATGATAATAGGAATGACTACTTATTGATTTCAGTACACTTAACTAAACCAAGCAATCAAATTCTCTGGTTTTCTTCTACAAATCGTTTCCCTCATATTAGAAGCACTCAATGACAAAGACTACACCAAAAATTGTAAACATAACTCAGATTTCTGTTGATTGCAAAGCTAAGACTAATACTATAATAAATCTAATTATAGCGCAATAAACTGTTAATTTTTGTCTAATTATGCTGATTAAGACCGCAATAACTAATCTAACATGAATATAAATGTAATATACAATACATTTATATTTAGTGAGCTAGTTGGTGGCTAAATTGGTCGCCTGCACATTTAAAACTAGGGCGCCAAGGTAACTGATACTCAATATATGCTTAGTATTGTGCAATAACTGATACGTATTTGCGGAGAAGTTAGCGATCATGTTTGTTAGTCTCGCAAAAACTCTAGAACGGCTGAACCGATTTGTCTAATTTTGTAATTGAAATGTTTGTATAAGTCCAAGGAAGGTTTTAAAGGTGAGAAAAAGAGCCTGATAACGGTTATTAACTTGCACATGCAAACTTTTACGGAACACATTCACCTTTTTTTATTCTCAACAAGCAAAAGCATTACAAAGTACAACGATATTCCAATCCTTTCCAAAGTCTTCAGAAACATTTAACTTGTCATATTTTATTAAATAACGTTTCAAGTTTATCAAAACTGATTTTTTTATATAGCATGATGATATTCCTTTTGAAGGTTAGATACAAAATTTATTTCTGAACGCATTATAACACTATAAATTTTTGACCGCAGACAATTATTGTTGTCAAATTTTGGTGAATTCTTAAATAGCTTCTTTGTAATTTGTGTTTGTAAATTCGTGATGTGAATTGATTTGACACAAAAATAATTGAATTTCTTTGTGACTGTGAAGTTCGTGGAATCTTTTTACTATGATGAGAACAAGAGGACCTGACTTAAGTCGTAGAAGTCAATCAAATGTGCGACGAGCTACGTCATGTGCTGACCGCGCTGATGAGCAGCGAGACACAGATAATAGTAGTGTTGGATGTCAGAATTGCGTACTAGAGTGTCTGTTTCTGCCGGGGGAGTTATTTTCATACAAATCAGTTGACACAGTTATAAACCAGGATAACCCACAGAGTTTATAAATTGATTAGAATTGCCTGGACTCCCACCTCACAATTTAAAATTAAAAGTAGGATCAATTGTGATCATGCTGCGTAAATTAACCAACCACGACTCCGCAATGGAACGAGACTAACTGTAAAAAAGCTAATAAATAACGTCATCGAGGCAACAATCGTCAACGGAAGTTACAAAGGAGAGAATATCTTAATTCCTCGTATTCTGATAATTCCAACGGATAAACCTTTTGATTTTATGCGTTTACAATTTTCCGTGGATTGGTCATTGCGATGACCATAAACAAATTGTAAGTGCACTCGTTGTAAGTTTGTGGAATCAATTTGGAGTATCCCTGTTTCTCTCATGGACAATTGTACGTCGCACCTTGCTGTTAAAGGGACTTTAAATAAATTAAATTAAAGAAAATTATACGTCGCGTATTCCAGCGAGGAAAACCATCTTCTTTATACATATATTTACGCATCACAAAATAGACAAAAGTATTGTTTATCCGAAAGCCCTAAATTAATTAATTAATTAATTAATTGTAGTTGTGTAGTATTTAAACTACACCCCAATTGCAGAATATGTAGCTAATTACTCCGAATTTGTTGTATTTATATAGATATGTTCAGACAACTTTTATTGGCCATACGAAATTTGCCGGGTAAGCTAGTAATTAATAAATGTGTTAGCTGCACTGTTTTAACCTGCAGTATATTGTAACCTCTTTATGAAATACACCGCTAAGAATAACTGGTACATTTCTTCCCGCTGTCTTGTGACATAGCATTCCTCCAAGGCTTAGTTAAATAGTAACCGTCCCTTATGTGTATTTAGTTGGGAATAAAATATAAAAATATTTTTAAACTTATTAAATTAATATGAAATTATAAGTCCAAGTCATTTAATATCTCCTATACATTACATCACATAACATTGTAAACGGTTTTGAAGGAATATTAAGGAAAGCAGACAGTAAAAACACAAATTAGAATCATAAAAGCGTTATGAAAATGTCATGTGACATTTTATCACTTCATTATTTTATGATTACAATTCATAATACAATTGAACTATATTAAATGTCCAAACCTTGATGTGCAGCAGTGAGCTACGCCCTAAGGTTTTTGTTTTTAAAGCACACTTAATTGCATAGCATTTTCGTAGTGGGGTAGCAGTTACACCTGGCGTCTGTCGCTTGAATAATTCCAAGCTTGAATTTATCAATAGCATCCAAATTATTCTTATTGGCTGTAATTAATTTAATTAGAAAGTTGTGGCAGTAAAATTGCTGGGAAAATGCTTTAGTAACTTCATGGTGACACCATTGAAACCATTTTAAACAAGGGTGCAACACATATATCATGAACCTTATCTGCCAATCATTCCACATATCACAAAACCTGTAATACAAAATATAATTTGCTGTACAAACTTATACAAAGTTCTTATTCCATTTTAATTCATATAAACATTTGCAGAAATTGGCTTATTGTATATTTACTTGTACGTACAGGAGAATACAGTAGATCTTAACTGATACGTTGTTTTGGTCGATATGACTTTGCATGGTTAAGTGAAGAAGTCGAATAATTACATCATAATTAAGAAAAGTTTATGTATTTCAAAATTAAAACCAAAAGTAAAGGTTATCTTAACAGTAAGGTTCTTTTTTTTTTTTTTTTTTTTTTTTTTTTTTGGAAATCTTGTCGCATCCTAGGAAGGTGCATGCCAATTTAATATTGAACTGCTCTTTTATTTTTGAGACTGAAGCACGCACAGCCACAGATACAGATATAGGTAATATATCTGTAATATTTGATATTATTTTTATTTTACTTTCTTATTTACTTTTTGTGTTATTCGTATAGCCCCTTTAACTTCTATGGTCATATGAGGGCTTTCACCTTAGAGACAAAGGTGGTGTTGGTTGTGCATTTGCTAAACTGTAGGTTTCCACATTTTTAATTACTCACTTAGATTCACACCCTAATTCATATGACCACAGAGGACAGAGAAATATTGTCGCTAAAGAACAATTCTTCGAAACAGTCGGAAAACAAAATATGTTTAATTAGATCTTTATGTTTGCTCTTTTGCTCTCGTTGCCGAAACTAAACTTTTGGTGTGGAACACTGTCCCATTTCTTCGCGTATTATTACTCTTATTATCATTTAAATTGTTTTTGAATATTATTAGTCGCTTTAATATTGTGACTTTGTGGGTTCGTGAAATAAAAAGTCCAATTACACCACTCAACAATGTTCTTTATTTCCACCGTCTTACTGTTTAACACTTGCCAATTACACAAAATTACTTGCTGCACACAATTACAATTTACCAGTTCGTCCGTTACAACTTCACTTGTACTCGCGATTACATAAACTCCGATACTCATACCCAGTTCGTACAGTCTCCCGTTGCACAATCCTTTCGTTCATTAACACGTCACTGACTAACTCTTACACCAAGAACTGCGACTGTCTCCTCACTCACTAACTGACCAAACCAACTCAACACGACACAACAACTGACAACTCTGTCTGTCTGTAACCCTCTTTATAGGAATATCGCCGGTTTCTAGTGACAAGGAGAATGTTCCAGACTCCGTAATTTCTGGAACCAGGTGGGCAGAAACAGACGCACAATTATGTTTCTTTCCGACCACTGGCTGTCACCACTGTAAGACAAACGAGGGAAGGGCGTGGCTAACCGAGCCTCCCCTGTCTTCCGTTGCCAGCTGCTCACAGGGTGTTTCAGCGCTCCGTCACAATATGCTAAATAGCCCGAGAAGGAATCGCAACGAATCATAACAGTTTAATTAAAAAGTCAACAGTATGAAAGCAGAGTAAACAATGAAGAAAGGAATTTTACCTTGACCTTATGTAAATTATTAGTATTCCTTAAATAGAGGTCACCGTTGAATGAGATTTGCTTTATAAGGGATGTCAAATTACATGGAAGGGAAATTAACGTTTAAGGAAGGGAGGAAGCTAGGAGGAAACTATAACGAATTTCAAATGTAAACCCAGGGCATTATACTTATCTCATTTATAAGATAAATCAATGATAACTGATTGCTCTAACAGATAAACTGTGTGTAAATGAAACTTTGAAAATTAGAACCAGGACTGAAAAATTCAATGCCTATCTATGGGGTTTGAAACATGGATCTTCTACACATGGCTACTCTAACCACTGACTTACCATGGCACCACGCTGATGCGACCTTAAATTCCTGAAATAAAAAGAGAATACTACGCTCCTCAAGCACAGTGTTAGTTGAGCGTATACCGACGAAAAAGACAATTTTGTCAACAAAATTAATTAAAATTAGTGCTACATTCTGTAGAGTCTATAAGGTATATCTTTATTAATAGCAAATACTCGGAACATCCTCTCAATATACCTACAAGCAGTGAAAAATGCCCTTTCGTTGACACCAGTAATAATTAATTCAGTTTAGTTGTTTTTGTTCAATGTAGAGCATAGAAGGTAGAAAAAATGTATGTTGTGAGGAACACATCTATGTGAAATGCATGTATACCCTCAGAGATGGAAACGCACCACGAAAAGGACCCCAACCTCGTTCACGGACATTCCCGTGTTAATTTAATATTTGAAAACTTGAGAGAGTGAGAGAGAGAGAGAGAGAGAGAGAGAGAGAGAGAGAGAGAGAGAGAGAGAGAGAGAGAGAGAGAGAGAGAGAGAGAGAGTGGCTCATGTAAGAGGACTGTTTCGGAATGTTGGAGACCAAGAGAGTTAGGAAGCGTTATCCTAAAGAACGAGTACTTGGTGATCTGATAGCACAAGTGGCACTGTAATAAGAGAAGAGATATCAGAATTTTGCATGGAAATCTTCTATAACCATTTCACCATTCAGGGAATGCAGGGATTAACTGTAAAAACTTTTTGTAATCGTGTGTTGCATAGTTATGCTTTCATGACTTTATTAATGTGCACATTATTTACTGATCATGTTAGGTTTATGGTATCTTCGGTTTTCAAGATACAAATGGGCGATAAAAACCATCATGAATCATTACGATAGGATAAATATCATAAAAGTTCTGCCTACACGTTTAAGATGGAATGAATCATCATCAGCTTATTGGTTCCTATTTCTTTCCTCCACGTCCGAATAAGTAAAAGCTCCCAGAAATAACTTGCATCATTTAATTGTGCTCCTGGACTCAACCAGGGAAATAAATAATTTCAGGATGGTATGCCAGCTCTTTTCAATCGGAGAGTACGCATAATTGATCTGTCATAAATTGATCTGTCGAATGGAATTCGGTACATGACCAATTCGATTTCCTGATTCATTGCTTTCTTCGTCTGGGAAAATTTAAAGTTCCTGATTGATGTAGCTCTTTGAATCGCATCCATACTGGATTTGATGTGGTATGAAACACTCCTGAATTTGAAGCGCTGCATGGAAAGTGGCTTAGAGCATGCATCAAGGTTAAGAGAAAGGCACTTCGAGAAGTTTTTTTTTTTTTTTAACCTTCAATTTTGAGTTGTGGCACAGTGAAAGCAATTTTAAGTTACATGTTCATGTGAACGTGTTTATTGTTTTTCTTATTAAGAAAATTTTCCCAAAATATTTAACACCAATGAAAACATATATGGAAAGCCTCCTAAACCATATTGCTTTCGGACATATCTGTAATAATACAATTTCATCATCGCTATCACATTATTTCAGTTCAAAACAAATTTACTTAGTTGAAATTTAATGACATGTATGCATTTACTTCATTGTATTCTAATTATGCTTTATGGTTTTTAGCATTTTTAAATACAAAATTTAGCAATTTCGTTTGTACACGTAGTCTTTTGCTCTTTTGTTTGCAACGTAGAATTTTATGGCGTTTTGAAAAATGAAATGGAAGGATATGCTTAAACTGAGTTAATTCTGATAGTGAAGTAAAGTATTTTATGGTAACATAAATTTAAAACTAAAATCTTATTTGCAAATATTCAATAATTAAATAAAATGTGTAACATATAAAGGATCATTTTTAATTTAGAGACACACTCTAGTTTGCCATGAGTCTTCTGAGGATGCTCGACGCACCTATTAGCGAAACATCAGGAACTTCAGTTTTTCCTACTACACCAGGGCCATTAAGCCCGGTAACCTCTACATCTTACTGGATTGAAGCCGGCCGCGAAAGCCCGAGTTGTTAAATCCTGCAAATTTATGAATCAATAACACTGTTGGGACAATTGAAAAACATACTTAATCTTGTTGGCTATATAGTCACTAAAATTAAATAGCATAAATATGTTTCATAATCTACTTTACTGATAGGGCTCCAAATATATTGCAGAACTTCTAAGAAAAATTCTCGGTATTTTAAGCTTAATAGCCAACAACATTTGCACGCAACCTACATCTAAAATGTTATGCACAGTTCTTCAGCTGTGAGTGAAACACTTCATATCCAACAACAATTCACATTAACTAAAAAAGGGAATATTTTGTTTTACTTACACATGACTTAAATAGTGCAACACTTTTTAATGTCATCTCCAATACCTTTGTTTTTGAAGAATCTTCTGCCGGTTGGTACAGTAGCGAACTATGTGATCTTTATCTCAGGATATGTGTTGGTGGATGCGAGATAGACATTAGTTAAATTAACTAATACATTTAATGGATACTAATAACCGAACTGAATATAAAAGTTTATAAAATTAAAATGTTTCTGAATTTTAGCTGGACAAACTGAAAATATTTTGCATTACAAAGTATTACATCTTCTGACTGCGATGTATCATTAACTTCGAGGATTAAAATAACTGTTTCCATAATAATGAGATGTGTAAGTTGCTTTGAATCTCTAAAATGATAAGCCTAAAGTGCTTTTGCGGCCACCTTTAAGTGTACAACCTGCACGTGGCATTTATATGTTACGGACTGCTGATAATGGTAAACAGTTCTCTAAGAAACGAAATAAAGACATATTTAGCACTATTAGGGGAGTACTGGGATGTTCACTTGTCACTCAATTGCACTGAATGGGTTCATAGATATTTTGAAGGAATTACTTGCTCTTCCTAACCAGTCGCAAAAGTGACAAGTATAGACAGTTTAGAGTTTTCGCAAACTGAGTGATCGAGATATTGTTTGTGACTTGTTGTCCATATTTTATAAGGTGTCAGTATAGAACTAAACAAATACAAGGCACCCTGGTCGACCTCTAATATCAGGTCATGCCGTAGCGTAGGTTGTTATTGCATGCCAAAACAAGTGAGCCACATTCTGGAACCGTGGCGGAATTTAATAAATTGCTGATAGTATATTATTATGAAAATGAGAAGCACAGCTTTCACTGGCACGATCTCTAAACGGTTTAACCTTTTAAAAACGGTGTGCCGGATCTTTAACGTTAAGCTGTCATTAGGGGAGTGTATGAATTTTAGTTCCTAATACCCATATTTTAGAGATAAATAACGAAAGGTCAAAACACCGCCACCTCCTAGAGGAAGTAAAACTCCAAAAGGTTGGTAGTTACTGGATGTAATACAACAGTTGGACATTTGTAAGGCAGTATTGCGAAATTCTTTTTGTTCCTTCTTCTTCTTCATCTTTGTTAACACATTATGCTTATATATTGCTTGCTGTATACAAATGTTTAAGGTGTTCTCAATTTTTACATTCTCTATTATGTACAGTAAGTAGGGAAGTGCTGTAATCCACACAAACAGTCCATACCAAGATTTCACCGGAAATAAATTGTTTAATACCACTGGCCCCAAAAATAACCATTTTTAGAACAGGTTAGAGTATTTCTGTGTGTATGTAGCAGAACTAAAAAACAAAAATTCTGTACTTAAGATCAACTCGGTACTTAAGGGTGTGACAAGAAGATTTTGAAGATGAATTTTTACTGTTCCAATCTACCTTTACATGTAACATTTTTTGAAAACTTTGATTTGTCAAAAATGGCACTAACAATTTTGATAAAATACCATAATTATGTTTATTCTCGACCATGCTAAATTTTAGTAATACTACTGGTAGCAGTTCTTTAATGGGCCTCATTAAAGTACATTTGTTCTTTAAAGTATTGGTATTTGACCAATCAGAAGTGGCTACGTAACACTGTGAAACTGCAAGAATTTACTACTCTCGTTTCGATCAACAATGGTACTAGCGCCAGTTTACAAAAGGGTCAAAATGTCTGACACCAGTAACAGTGACACTGAACTTACACCCCAAAAATTACGAAAAAATCACTCAATATTTCCAGTAATTTGTTACCACAAAAGTCAAGAAAAATCTGCGAGAAATTACATTTACAATTCATGGATTGGAGTATGTCAAAAGATATAAATTCGCTCTGAGAAATCCTATTCCTAGTGTATTTCGAAGAATTGTCTCAAAATATGAAATCCTTGACCTTGTGGACTCACCATTCTATTTTGAAATCAACACTCAACATTAGGCATTAAATTGACTTATCTAAATATTCAAAACTGAACAGCTTACTAAAACGTAAATCAGAAGATATAAAAGAAGAAGCCAAAGCATTTACACCTGATGAGTTGAAAACATTTATAAATGAAGCATCTGATGTTAAATACCTCATGATAAAAGTAGGTTCCTTTTTTTAATGTTACCAATGTTTTGTTTTAATATTTTTAGATTAAACTATGTCACACGTTAACAGCTGTTTATGTAATCAATATTTCTGCGCCTGCGTACTACGTCCTACGTCTCTAGACAAAGCAATAACGATTGTAACATATCACTCATACCAGAAATGAGTATTTGAAATAAAACCTTTAATTTAGATACATGATCGAGTATAAACAGTCGAATGAAACTTGACCAAAATAGTAATTATAACGCTCATATCATAATTATTAACCTCGCTACGCTTCAGTAGCTCGCGTTTTAATTGCCACCATTATAGTCTCGTTGCATAATATAGTATTAAGAACTTTTCTTAACAAAAGGGATGAATATGTTGAATTTTCTAAGAAATTTCCGGGAAGAGACAAAATGAAGTCCTGTTCTATCTGAATGGCCTTTGCATGGCGGTAAATCTTACACAAACACACATGTCCCGTTAAAGCTCACAATTTATATCAAATATTTTTTATATTAACCATTACTGAGGTATTTCTTGTTATTGGTTTGAATTTTCCATTGCTTATACGTTTCTTAAATGGAAAGCTGTTACATAATAAGCACAAAAGCTAGTACATTGTACCCAACATTTTTATATCAGGAATTAATCGAAAATACACGTTTCAAGGTACGTGGACCACAAAATATCTTTAGAAAAAGACGCGTGCGAATGTGTATTTCTGTAAATGGCATAAGTCAACCGAAATTTGTTTAACCACTGGAACTGGTATTTATATAGGTACTCATGGATGCAGCAGAAAAATTAAACAATTCCTAAAGCAGCCTTTTTATAAGATATTTTTGAAAAATATTATGTTCTCAAAAATGACTAATGATTTTGACTGTAACACCTTTTATTCAAGAAATTTTCATGACAAATTATGTGATCGTCTTCAATTTCTTGGCAACATGTTCTGAGTTCTCTTTATACTGAGTTACTTTTTCATAACTGGTAAAAAGACAGGTCAAATAAATCGGGTTTTAACATTTCTGAGATATTGCATCTCATCATTCTATAATTAATTTTTTTCATAACAAGTCCTGTTTATCCTTTTTTCTTCTCTTTATTCTTGTTTTCCTTTTTCTCTTGTCCAGGCAAAGGGAATGTAATTTCAAATCCATTATTTAAATGGTCACTTAAATTAATTACTCATAATGCTGTTGCCATTTTATCTATAAGAATTTCTAAATGAGTCAATATTTGCAAAAATTCGTATAGGTAAACATGAATTTGCTATAAAAATAAGTGTTTGTAAGAAAGAATATTTCTACAGTTACTACACATAATTTTTTTTCATGTTACTGAAGCTCTACTTATTGACATAGGTGAAGTATCATATGCGCCTTCAAAAATACAAATTTTAAGGTCATCTAAAATAAAGTTCATAAATTAAATGAAAGACTGAAATTAGAAGATGTAGTTGTTGTTTTGGGTAAAAGGGAAATTCATAATAAGAAAAATGTCACGCAAGAAAACGACAACTTGCAATCTAAGTTTGCATGTACATACAAATGGTATACTTAGAAAATTTAAATCAAGGATTCGAACCAAATAAGTTCCCAACAAATATTTTATGTGAAAAGATTAAAAATTTGTATTAAAGTGTTTTCATTTTGAGACGTCCACGTGACAAACAAATTGTACTTTTTGAATTATCCATGTCACTAAACAGGTGCTATGTCATGCAAACATGAATGCAATGTTACTTTTGTACCTTGAAGTGCGTATGCATTATTGCTGAAAGTATGCACAGTAGTTCCTCTGCTCTCAAACTATTTAGGTTCCATTGTTCAAAAGATTCTTGAAGATACTGGAAATGACATTTTCTCGACAGTTTATTTGGGTCCACTCTCGGTGTTGTCCAGTCAAATCAACCTCTAATAACGATGAGAAAAAGGAACAGGAAAATAACTGATTATACTTATGCCACAACGATCTCATATGAAACTGCGCTCAATAAAACCATTACCCAAACATTAAACATTGCAAATTATATACATTTTTCTCCAAAGCTAGTTCAAACTAATAGCTAAATTTGCTCAAAAAGGGAAAGAAAAGAAAAAATTTCTTCTTCGAAAAGAAGAGAGAAACTATACAACTTACGGTTCACGCTCTTCTGGCATTTTTGCGTATGCAACTATATACCATTTAACACCTAGACATTATTTTAAACGTTTTGAAAATTTCCATATTTCAAATTATAGTGATCTTGCGCAGTTTGCTGACGGCTATCGGTAGATATCACAGCCTAGACATTTTATATTCAACATATTTGCCCCTTCACTTTCAGTAGCAGCTTGACCTTCTGATTCCTTGATTAGAGCGACTAAGCTATTGTGCTTATTGAGATAGTTTTCGAAGTAGTAAATACAATGTGAAGGAAAAATAATTGAGTGCAAAACACACATACATACATGATTTTTTGTACCCTTTTTCAAGCTCAAAATGTTTCAAAGAAGTTTCCCCAAAAATTGAACATTAATCAATGTATGGGCACTTTACGATATTTATTTTGGAACCTGTATCTAAATATTCTGTAAGATCTGGATTTGATATATTTACAAAATTTAAACCAATAATTATAGGTATTTTTTAATTTCGCTCATTTCACTTTGAAATGTACATCAAATATCAAATCATGCATATTTGCAACTTCATTTACACCCAGAAGCGTGGCGGAAGTTCTCAAGTTAAATAACTATTGCAATTAATTTTAAAATGTATGTATAGCAGTAAGAATTCAGCTTTAATATGTTGAAGAGAACTTTTATTTCTTAAATCTGTCCACGTATTGTCATTAGGCCACAACCACATTCTACCAGCTAATGAGAGAAGAATTCTCGCTGCTTCCAATTACCAATTAAAGTAGTGCTGCCGAGATCAGTAAAAAGGTTCGAATGTCGCAAAGCAGTGTTACGGTATTCCGTAGTGCCCAGCACTATTCCAAATATGTAGCTCAAAACTCAGAATTAATGGCATGAATGAAATATGTAGAAATTTTCAAAAATACGTGAGCAAGACATTTAATAAAATAACACCAAAATAAAGAAAACTAGCAACCCCAGACCCTTTAACTGTCGTAGTCATATTGGTCGGGAGTTTAGAACATTTGATGGCGTTTTCATTCACTATTTGTTACTGCAAGTTTTCTCATTGTTTTAAACTTACTTTAAGCTTATTTACTTTCACACTCCCAGAATCTACGGAGGGTAAATAATTAATGCAAGATATCCACCTCTGCCGGTAATCGAACATGAGGCTTACAGTTGGGAAGCAACAGAACTGTCAAGTGACAGGTGTTCTTTAGATATTACTTTTAAAGTCCTTTTAACTGATCGTTATATATGAATCACATAAATCACTATCTTGACTACGTGCCAAATGAGGTAAAAATCTTGGGTGCTTATACGATATTGCGTCTCTTGGATGCAACAGCGACAGCTATTTTCTATCCATTATCATTTATTTTTAATTATTAATAATATAACATAACATGACATACCATAACATAATATAATAATATATAATATTTTTGTCCATTTCCTCATCATGATAAATGTTTACCACTCACAGTTAATTGAAGGGATAATGAAATATACGTACAAAAATCATATAACCCTCTTGGTTTTCCATAATTTTTGTTTAAGCCCTTGAGGAATCAAAGAAGGTAAACTAAACATTTTACAATATTCTACTTTAAAATTTTGGACAGTTCAAACGTGTAAAAGAAAAGGCACAGCTTTTATCGAACATAGATTTATAAGTGTATTCTAATCAAATTTCGGACACCGCCCAAAGTATGTTTTAGACAACAAAGGTTTTTTCAAAGATAGTAACAGACCGAATGGAGAGCGCCGAGACAAATTTAAACAAGTTTTCGTGTAAGCTTTTGTTATTCCTGTACGGTTTCTCTGTTTCTATACAACATTCAACCAAAACAAAGGGAGCTTTTTTTATGGCCCTATAGCTCAGTCGGTTGAACACCTGCATGCTGTGCGAGGTGTACCGGGTTCGATTCCTCGCTGAGGTGGGGATTTTTCTCCAACTAAGATGATTCCCCATTTTCCCCAGTGAGAGCGAATTTGTGCGTTGTCTAATGATTAAAAAGCCCAAGTAGCTGCAATCCAACGTTTATGAGTGAACACCATCGCATATAGGCGATATGTCCCAAAGAACCTATACCACCATTGCAGTTAAAGGCAATGAAAAAAGGAACTGTTAGGAACATTCAAACAACAGCTTTCTAAATCGTGTTTTTAGAAATAGTACAAGAGGAATACAGGATTTCGAAGCGATAAGCAAATCAATCCTTAGTAAGTTCCGGGGAATGTTGACCTACCATTAAAATAGGTACAGTATTATACAATTCATATCAATGTAAAGAAATATTTTGGAAATGGATAAAGGCAGGAACACAAAGAGATTTATTGTGTATTTTAAGACGACTGCTTTTCCGTATTTCTCTTATGGTTTACCTAACAATAACACAAAATTCGTTGAAACTGAAGAGAGCATTATACGTAGTTTGTTCGTAACTGAAGATAGCATCACAGTCTGTTCGAAATATAGGTACGTTATATTAATGTCTTAAAAAGTATATTTTAATTAAAACCTAGTTATTCTATTTTTAAGGAGATAAACAGTAATGGACCATCAGATGTAGTATGAGGTAGAGAGGATATTTATGATCCTTTTAACGGCACTGTGGGTAAGAAAATATTTGTGTTGCTAACTTAGAATATGCTCAAATTAAATTGCAAACTTGTCTATTTGCTGGCATTCTTGCATGTCTATTTGTTTTATACTGTTTTCGTAGTGCGCGAGGTGTTCCCCTGAGTTGTATAGCCGATACCTATTGGTAGAGGAAGTAAAAATGTAATGTAGATACCATTTTTCGGTAAACGGTGAACTTAGTGCAGCAAATTACGGAACTTGTGTAACAAACAGAACGTAAAGATGTCGCCTCTATCTGCTGTTATGACTTCTCTTTCTGCTTATCTCCCTCTACAATGCAGTAACTCATCACAGTGTTTTCCTTGCCCCCTCCCTAAAAAATAAAGCACGCCGCAACATCCTTCTCGGGGTATACAACATATATAATCCCTAATCAAGCCGCCATATTTTCCCTGCGCCTGTATTATATGCTAATTGCTTTTTTCTCCGCGTGTTTCCCACGAGGAAACAACAAATGACCGCACACATCTTCTGGACCAAAGTAAATCGTAACATGTAATAAAGTATATCTTGTAGAGTGTATACAACATCTACATGAGTGAATTCCTCGTGGCTTTCTTTTTTACTACTGGCCTTACAATTTATTTCAATGGGAAACGTATGCACGCAAAATATATAATTTAATATGAGTTTATTTGCAGTTTTAAGTCCTGTAATTTGTATTTCAGTACCTCCTCTCTCTACTGCCTCTCTACCCATAAATTCTGAGCAAATTTAATAAGTGACATACTTTTCAAGATATCTGGAAGCGAGTAAAAAAGATCAGATTATATGAAGAGGAATTAATGCATTCCGCTCAAACATTGGATGCAGAGATTTCACTGGAATCCTACGTTTAAGACTCCCTGAATAATAAAATAAATTAAATTAAAAATAAAAAAGCAGTCTCTAAAAAGAGTCTGTTAAACACTAAACTTGGTATTTAAATTCAGCAACTTCTGACGATGCAATACGAAAATTTTAAGAAGCTCTCCCCGTGCCAAAGCACTTTTTAAATGCAAACTTATTAAAAATTTTAATTTTCTCAAAAATGAGTCTAATGAAACTGACTGAAATACCATATATTAGAGGCATTTTCTTGAAAAAAAAAACTGCTATGCCTGTGAATCAGTTTTCATTTGGAAGAACGTTTCCATAATTCTGTGAACTGGTAAATGTTAGGAAGGCCGCGCGTTGGCTAAGTGCTAAGACCGCTTGGCTCTCACCAGGCGGCCCGGGGTGGATCCCAAGCGACCGCAAAGTGAGATTTTTGGTGGACAACATGGCACTGGGGTGGGTTTTCTCCGTGTCCTCCGGTTTCCCCCGCCAGCATTCCACCGATTGCTTCATCATCTTTCCTATCACCTCATCTCCCGTACTTTAACTTCCGGCGATGGGCTGAACACTCATCCCGGAATTTCCCTGATCAGAATACATCTGATCCTCAACCCATTGCCTACGGGTTTCGAGGTTGCACGATTCAGTAGGCCCTATGTTCCACTTAAGAGGATGCAGCACTGAAAACCCCAAATCCAACACTTTTCAACCAATCTTGCTGAAATGTTTTACCCCTTAATTCTGATGCACAGTAGACACAGAATGCAAAATTTGGTTTTTGTATCTTCAATAGTTTTTGAATAATTAATTTGTGAAATTCAAAGTTTGGGCAAAATTCTACTGCTACACACGATAAAAATTTTCAAATTTTTATTGTTTCTATTTATAAAAATATTCAGATGGCTATGAAGAAAATATCTATCATACGAATTTCTTATACTGCCTTTAGTACCAGAGATACAAAAATTAAGGTATGGAGCAAACAAAAAAAGCCAAAAAATGATCAAACCTTTGATTATATATACCAATAACTTTAAAAATATAATGAATATTAAAAATTCATATGATAGAAACCTTTACTTGCTTTCTAAAAACATGTGTTAAAAATTTTAGAGGAACCGAATCAAAACTGCATTGTGTGGAACATTTTGAATGAAAAAAATGTTGAAAAAACTATAACTGAGTAAATCAAATTTTAAAATCCAAAACATTTTCCTTCTCAGTTACGTACTTTGAAGCAGACTAAAACCCTCCAGATATGTAAGATGGACCCTCCCGCCTCTTCTTCCTCTCTTCTGCAGCACTTTTCTTCAATTTTAGTTTTCTTCTGGATGTTTTAGAATTTACCTTCGCAGAAGTTGCTGAATGAAGTAAGCGTAATTGGTCATTCCCTTGGCTAATTTTTAGAGATGCTGGTGAAATCTCAGTATCCATTATGTCTGACTGCAGCTTGAGTGAGGCAGAACAACCAAAATTGAATTCACTGATGGCTGATGTCACAGCAATTTGAAGTCTCTTCTTTGACACAAATACTTCTTTTGGGCATTTACGACATATCATGCTATGTAAACTTTCATTTGCTTTTTGTGTCTTACCCAATGTACATCTCCTTAGAATTTCATCTGATGCCAGCCTTTGGTACACAGGCATTAGTTTTCTTACCACATCAGGCCTCAAGTATGTTCTCATTGTTGTGTTGTTATGTTAGGCGTTTCTTCCCCATTTGCTATAGCTTTATTATAAAAGCACCAAGATGTGGGTCCAGTAGGGCAGCTGATATGCATTGGATTGCTATCGCTTGAACTACAATGACATAAAGTGGCATAAATAGCTTGTTTCATTGCAGGTACATCAGGAATGGTGTTTGTAATTGTACTTCTGTAATATACTGAGGGTCGAGCAATTACATCTGCAGTTAGGCTGCCATGTGACTTGCCAGCAAGTGTTACATTTTTTCTTCTTCCATTCATCCACTGTACTCTGGAGGCCTTTACTAATCCTTTTGGCAATGTGATTAGCGCATTCCTCTTTTTTGATTTTGTTTTCAGGTTCGGTTCCATATACTGGAAGGTCACAAAAGTGTTTAAAAGTTTTGGCATCCCCATCTGATTGTATAGTGGTGTACCTAAACTTTGCATGATCTATGGACCTTTTCCATAAAATTTCAGCTGCTGCTGCTTCCATAGCATTGGAAGAACCATGAAAATTAATCTGGCAATTGCCACTTGCAATATGTTCCTAATGCCACACTGTGTATTGGTCGCTGGACATTTTCTTTATATATTGATAACAAAGAGAGCAGTATTTTGATAGAATTTCATAGTCTACTACTAACTCTGTCATAATATCTATAACAATGCCCATGCCATAGAGGGATGGATGGCCTCTCTTCATCCATGTGCCATCATATGATACAGCAATGTCAATTATGTCATCTTGTTTTAATGATGGGTCACAATCCAATAATAGCATGGGCTTTCCTAAGGACCTCTTTATTCAGAACAATGTTTTCATTATATAATTTATTGAAATGTTTTCTATATGCAGTAAGTGACATGCAGGTCATCCCCATTCCCATACAATATTTCTGCACACCAGCCTGTCCCTTACTAATGCCCAAGAATGAGGCTACCATTCTACGATTTAAATCAAATAGTGCTTTTGAAGTTTTACTCTCAGTGATGTGTGGGCTTGATGGAATGTCCTTTATCAAGCATTCACAGCTTCTACATTTCACTCTAATTATGAATGCAAACCCTAAATAATCTACAGTTTCTGCATGCAGGGTTGTTTGCCACACTAAGTATATTTCATACCTTTATACAGTTCCTCCCATACACTTTTATGTACTATAGAAAAGTCAGCTTGAGGTCTATCTAGCCTTACTGCAGCCTCAAAATTTGCTACAGTGATCTTCTTTTGACTGGCAGATAATCTGGAAGGTCCTGCTTCATTTGCACATTCAGGGGCAGGTTCACACACTGCTTCAGTAGTTGTAGCATATGTACAATGAAATTCACTATTATCCACATTAGGTTTCCAACGTTTATTTACTAAACCTGATTCCTGTTTAGAACGTTTTAGAGAGTGTTTTGCCCTTGACACGTGTATCGTGTAGCCTATTCATGTTCCTAACTATGTACACGGTCAACAAAAGGTCTGTTGTTTCAAAAAATGTTTTGCCTATAACCTATATAACAATTATATGCACGTTTAGATGTATAAAACAGCTTTATGAATGTTAAATGACACACTAAAACTCAATAATTATATACAAACAGTATGTAGTTTAACTATAAACACAAGAAAATCAAGACCAAGTTGGAAACTCACACAAAATCAAAATATAAACATTACTATTTGCTTTAAATGTTTGCTGCCAGTGTTTTGTTTTCATGGTGCCACATGTTGTAAGAAATAACCATCATACCAATACACAAAATTCCACCAGAAACTTTGCCCGCTAATTTCAAATATGTCTATTAATTTAGTACATTCAATCGAACTCAATTGACAGAATTCTGTGAGTCCAAGGGCCGGCAGATAAGTGCACATGGGCATTTAAATTGTCATGTGAGGGTATTTAAATGCCTGAAACTCATAAATTTAGTTGGATTATGATACTATAAGATTCAAAGTATTTTATTAGCTCAAAAACAAAAACAAATTATTTTTCCCATATTTTTAGCAAATTTCGGTGCTGCATTCCCTTAAGGAAATACAGGAATTCATTCATTGAAATATTAGAAGAACACGTTGGGAGAATGCTAGGAGAAAAAGAAAACGCCCTGTATAAAAAGTGTAAAACGTTTTCACTTTCATATTTTATTCAAAATAGCTTTAATTTCACATGAATTCGGTAATTTCTGTAACATGTGATTAGAATTTTTCTAAACCTTGTTCAATTGTTTATCGAAACTTTGAGCTTACCCTTTGTCCATTCGCCTCCTTGTATCCCTTTGTAATTAATCTTGGAAAGATTATGTAATTAATTTACAGAAAAACAAAATAAGCTTTCGTATGAATAACTATATAAAATAATCGATGGTGATACAGAAAGATTTAAATATACACACAAATGCCTCGCAATTTTCTTATTTTCCCTCAACGCACTAGCTACCTAATTGAAAACTAATATGGCATTTTAGCCACTGGGAGTGAATTATTTTAAAATGACGGTTTTTGGTTTTTAAAAGTAAAATTCTTTAACTTCTACTGCAGTGTTTAAAACTTATGTTGATTATTGTGTAATTATCTTATGTTTCATGGCCATTTATTTAATCCTCAGTATCTCAGGTAAAACAAATAAATCAGCAACAGAGCAGAATCAAATTTAGCTTAGTCAGTTACGATGAATTAAACCTCAGCATCGCTTATTGTTTGCCAGGCTGAAAGGAGAAAGAGAAATCTATAGGTTTATGGCAGTTTCTCTATTTAACAAGCGGTTTGTTAATTTTATTATTTAAAAGCGTGCTCTGTTGGAAATGTTATAACGAGCTGTGCAAGTAATTAAGGGCGTGTCTTTGAAATGCAATACTTGGGAAAGTATTCGTAATCACGTGGATATTAAATCGTGTTATTTCTCCATTGCAAGGGTTCGCACGGGACCCCCACAGAGCGCAGGAGAGTGCTTTACGACGCCTTCCCTCTCAGCAGGGAGTCGTCCTCGTCCGCAAGCTGTCGAGCAGGTAGAAGATGATTTCGATTGTTGACGTGTTTGTGGTGCATCCGTTGTCACAACAAACGGTTTGGCTGACAGTTGAACGGCGACAAAGTATCTTCCTCATTCTGTTCTCCAGCCGGGCGGTCCGTTTTCTTACCTTCGCTTACAGCGTTTTTCTTTCTGTTATCGCAGGACGAAATTCTCCTCTGGCTTTTAAGAACACCGTCTTCCTAAGTAAAAGTGCACCACTGTGCCGCTCTTTGGTCTTTGGTGTTGTTCAGAGACCACAGGTAAAAAAAGCTATAATACTGTTAGCGGCATGCGTTGTGTTTATTTTAGTTGTTTATGGATTATCCAAATCTTTCTGTATCAAACCATTCTATAACTACACAGTTTAAAATATGTAAAATCCCAAGTGGAATTTAGTATAGAGTGATTCTTGAATAGGAATTCTATAGAAGAGTTAAAAATTATTCTTTCCTTTTGTTCCAGATATATGTCAGGTTTAACATCTAGGCCATACCAAATGATGCTTACTTTCGGAGCAATGTTGTTCACTCACATAGTGTTAAACTTTGGATTGATGTTACTTTTGGTTATTACATTAAATTAACACACATTAACATCTCCAAATTCAGTGGGAATTGCAATTGTCTGGCTGAAGAAAAATTACTGTGGCAAATATTTAATTTTTCCTATTATATTAACTTTGAATTTATTTGTTAATTTTGAAAGGGGATTTAAAAGTCAGGAGAGTTGAGTAGTAACATATAGAACAAATGTGATTTACTTTATTAAAATATTTAATTGAGCCTAATAGTTTTAGTAATTCAGTTGAAAATTAATTTTTGATTATTACGACTTTGTAATTAAATAGATAATAATAGGGAAGACTTGTATGATTTGAATGTCAGAGCTATCAGACGCAAGGTTGTTAAAGGAGCAGTGCAGCATTTTCCTTAAGATAACTGAAATCCATTTTCCTGCAAAATAATGAATCATTAATAGAAAGTTTTACAATACGTAGAATACGACTTTTCATCATCATACAATAATATTGCACCTGAACTAAACATGATAACTCAAAACCATAAAGTTTACAGTTTATTGTACATGCACGTTGCAGTTCTCTCACTCATATCACAGTTGTTGTGAATGTCATATTATGTGGAGTATGTCTATTGGAAAACGTTTCCACATTTCGTGCAGCAGCTCGGCTGTTGCCATCGGCTCTGCCATATGCAAGAAGCATATCGGCCATTTTGATATCTGTATAATGAGAGGTACATGTTGTTTGTTAACAATGCTACTTCGCTGATGCACAACACGAACTACCTCATTAGAATTGGAACCTTGGACTACGGGCGGTTATATTAAGTTCGCATGAAAATTAAGACACGGTTCGCATCTCCCCTATCCGTCTAGGGTACAGTTTGCATAACCATTAGTTAAGTTAACCACTGGCGCGACAGCCCTTAGAGGGCCAAGGCCTACCAACCCGACTGCCGGCCTCAGGCCCACTTAAGCACGGCAGAGGTGGACGGTCATCCAACCGATACGGGGAGGAGATGTGGTCAGCATCTCGGCATCCCTCAGCCGGAATGTTGGTTTCCGTGACCAGGGCCGCTTACCTAGTGTAAGCTCCTTACTTTCCTCACGATGCTGAGTGGGCACCGGTCCTATACCCGGGTTGCATAACCATTAGGGCACCAAAAACATTGCGATTAAACTTTGAGGCGCCACAGCATCCGAACTATGTACTCTGGACATGGGTTCCCTCTTGAAAAGCATTCACATTAATGTCCCACAAACTAAAAGTTGTCTGTGTTTTTTCCCATACACACTGTAGGTAAATATACTAGCTAACCCGGCGAAATACTTATCGCTAATAAGTTGTCTGAACTTATCTATATAAATAAAGTAAATTCGGATTAGTTGGTTATTTATTCTTTAATTGTTTAAATACAAAATAGTTATAGTTAATTAATGAATTTAAAGTTTTCTTATAAACAATACTTTTGCATTTTTTGTGGTGCGTAAATATATAAAGATAATGGTTTTCATACGCGCGAATACGTGACATATAATTTATCCATGAGAGAAACAGGGAAACTCCAAGTTGATTCCGCAAACTTCAACGACAGCCCTTGCAATTTATTTTTGTTCATAGCAAAGGCCAAACGCACGAGAAATTGTAGACGCTTAAAATTAAAAGGTAAATCCGTTGGAATAATTGGAATACGTGGGAACAAGGTATCCTCTCCTTTGTACTTCCCTTGATTACTGCCTCGATGACGTTATTTATTGCCTTTTCCACAGTTAGTCTTGTTTTCCATTGCACAGTCGTGGTTGGTTAGTGTTATGCAGTTTGCTCACAACTGATACCCTTTTAAATTTAAATTTTGAGCTGGTAGCCCAGGCAATTCTAATGAATTTAAAAGCTCTTTGGGATAGGTGAATATGTCATACTGGTTTATAACTGTGTCAACTGATTTGTATGAAAACAACTTCCCTGGAAGAAACACACATTCTAGAACTCAATTCTGACATACCAACACGACTATTATCATTAGCTGCATCTCGCTGCTCATCAGTGCGGTCAGCACTTAACTCATATCGGACGATGAATGAAATGGGTGAAATAATGTTCGAATGAGTCCAGGGTTCGTAGAGCTTAAAGACTAGACATTCGTCTTTCAGGATAAGGGAACTCCTCGGATAAAACCTTATCCAGATAAATCGCCTTGACCGAAATTCGAACTGGGGAACATGAGGCAGACAGTGACATAGCTCGTCGCATATTTGACTGATTTCTACGAATAAGTAGTAAAAAGTAGCATAGTAAAAAGTTTCCACTAACTTCACAAATTCACAAAGGAATTCAATTAATTTTATGTCAATTCACTTCACATTCATGAATTTACAAACATAAATTATAAGAAAGGTATCCAGGAATCACCAATATTTGACAAAAGTTGTCTGTGGTGAAATATTTATTGTGCAATAGTGCGTTCAGAAATTAATTTTGTGTCTAACCTTCTGAAGGTAAACCATCATGCTACATAAAAAAATTCAGACTTGATAACAAACGATAAATGTTATTTAATAAAATACGTAAGAGAAATAGCTTTGAAGACTTTGGTAAGGAGTGGAATATCATTCTACTTTGTAATGCTTTTGTTTGTCGAAAATAGATGGCGCATGTGTTCCGTAAAAGTTTGAGTTTGTACTTTTATATTTAGTTAATAACCCGGTCCATTATCACTTCAAATTTTCTCTCTCACCTTTCAAATCTTTCTTGGACTTATACCTACAACTATTTCAAAACCAAAATTAAACAAACTGGTTCAGCCGCTCTCGATTTTTTGTGAGACCAGCAAACGTCTATTCATTTATACTTTATATATGTAGTGCCAACAAATTTATACCATCAGATTATGATATTCTCAATTAATTTGAATTAATCTGACTATTGTAGTATGTTCTTTCACTCGGAAGAAGTAGGCACCCTTTTTACGATATTTCTCCAGTTATTTTGAAGCCAGTCTTTGTCACTAGACGGTCAGGGCTAAGACCTCCACTGGCAGTAGAATATTTTATGGGTTAGGGCAAATGATGGTAGAGGTTGGCTTAGGAGTTTCTTTTTTTAGTTAGTTAATTGATTATAGTTGTGTACGGATACTGCAGTGCTTTCATGTGCCTAAAAAAATCTCGGTCTTTTGTATTTTTCGCCGGGGTCCATATCGTACACCCTAGAGGTATAAGGAGGTTGAAGTTATTAGAGAGGTTTTGGTGGAATGGGAGTGAGAGGGTGTGGATGTAGTCTGTTAGGGTAGGAATGTGTAGGTCACGACGGATTACAAGGTTAGGGATGTACCATGGGGAATCAGTGGCAATACGTATGAATCGGACTGTAGGACCTCAAAGCGGTGTGAGTTCCAGCTTTTTGATGATAGGAAAACAAAATGGATGGAGCCTGCTTGACGTCCGCACAGCGAAAAACAGAAGTGGTTTATCAGGCGTTTAATAATGGCATTTAAATGCAGCGTTAAAGGACGCGAGTGTTGAAACAGAATCACCAACCCATCTAACGATTGAGTGCATTATTAACAGTATAAGGCCCATAGAAGGATTCATGATATTCGCAAAGGAAAACAACAATTACAAATATTGCTTTGTCAGCTCATGTGTTAGAAAACTATATTATTTCACAAAAGTCTGCTATTCAGTGTGCATGTGAATTAACTGCTGAGTAGAAAGTGTACATCTCACTACTCCATTCGCTTAATGAAGATGATCTTAATCATCGAATGCAGTTTTACTAATGCTATCAACAAATGGTTACTGAAGTTGAACAATTCGTGAGGAAGTTAGGGAGGTCAGATGAGGCTCAGTTTAAAGTGAATGGAACAGTGAATTTGTATAACCGTGTCTACTGAACTCCGAAAAATCCACATGTTCGGATCAGGCGTTTAATTACCAAGGGTCATGTACAATACGGACTATCATCTAGGGGTTTTGTGGAACCCTTTTTCTTTGATGCTACTGCCATTGTAGAAGCGTACCTGGTAAAGTTAAACATTAATTTTCCCAGCTGTATGTGTGTTACATGAAGATGACGAGGTCTTCTACCAACAGGACGGGGTGCCACCACACTACCACACCCTACGTGTCTTCCCGAATGCCTATCTTCATAAACATTGAATAGCACGAAGCGAGGCCATTTTCTCCCCACGCTCACTATATATAACCTTGTAAAAGATCAAGTTTATCAAAAGTAGGACGTTCGTCAGGAGATTACAGTGGTATGTGCGGCTACCTCCGTTGAAACATTTACCTACATACGTAACTGCAACGAACACTCGTCATCCCGACGAACGTTTAAGCATTTACTTTAGCCATAGGCTTTGCCATAGCCATATAATAGAGTTGTGGAGGACGAAAAGTAGATCACCGTCTCTACACGTGAAGCACAAATCACAATGAAAAATGAAAACTGCAGTTCAGTATTTTTAGCAGCATTCACTCAATTGTCTCGCTCACCATAGGCAACGCGGTGTGCACAAGCGGTTCCATATACACTAGTGTATTTTGAGGTTATGTGTCTGTCGCGCCTATGTCGTGCCGGCTGAAAGATCACGCGACGTGTTTTTGAATAAAGGAGACAGAGAATCTAGCGCGATTGGTGAGTCATTGACATAAATAGTTCCAGGTAACTTATTGTAGGTACCTTCAGACGAAACTGTTTGTATAAATGGGACCTCAATTGTGATGTAAAGGTAAGGTAGTACGTAATTTGCCCGCATCGGTAACGTAGATGGTAGTGTGTGCCTCACGTTCAAGAGATCCCGAGTCCGAATCTCGGCCAGGGTGAGTTATCTAGATAAGGTTTTTTTCCGGGGGTTCCCTTACCCTTCGAGACGAATGTCGGGTAACTCTAAGCTCCATTGACCCTGGACTCATTTGAGCTTCATTTCGCCCAATTCATTCACCGTCCGATATGACTTAACGTTACAGGGCGTAAATTAAAAAGAAAAGTACGTAATTTACTGCTGCAGTATGAACGCCAGCAGCAGGTTCAACATGTACTGCCGAGAGTCGATTCTATACCTGTTTTTTGTATTTGTATAAGTTTGTTTTGTTTGTTTCGTTTTGTTTTGTTAAAATTGAGCTTGGTACTGGATTAAAATAATTCAAGATTATAAATATGAAATTCTACACAATGCTAAGAATGAATATCATAAACAAAAGTAATATTCAACTCGAGACCTGAAAGTAGCTTGCGAAATAACTTCATTGAAAAAAGGATAGGCTGTAATTTTCGTTTCTAATGTGATATTAGTTCCACAATAAAAAAAGTGATAATGCAAATTCAATTTGCTCTGTACTGTTTCTGGTAAGTACCGCAGTGGGACAGAAACTTCATAAAAGCAGTGGTTTTAAAAATCAGTATATTTAACAGTCCTGGTTTACTGCAGCATACGCTGCTCATGAGTTTATCAAATAAAGTACGTGGTTCTTCATTTGTTATCGCCATTCTGAAATCTCAATCCTAGCTGAAAGTGAATTGCCATGACCTTTGAAGTGCAGAATATAAAGAAGATCTCAACATGTTGCCCTACGCTGATCTATTACAATTATTGAATTGTTTTATATTTACTGAAGATATCTTGAACAATTTGAAAAAAGGTTAGGTATTTAATTACGACACATTACAATGATAATCAGTTATCCTACCCGGTGCATAGGAACAAATGAAAGTATTAACTAATCGTTTAAATGTCAATAGACACATCTAAGGAGAGCATTATAGTCATCTTTCCAATTGTTTCGGAAACAAAATTGCAAATGTCTTAAATACGTTTTGTTACACAATCACTGGTAAAATTTATTATCTGATCCTTAGAAGTTTATATTATATGCCAATTGCTTTTAGACCTACTCTCAGATATTGTGGTGAAATTATGTAGAACGACATTGGCTATTAACACCATCGTGTGAAGGATTTTTAAAGTAAAGGTGCAAGAAAAGTGAAAGTCGAGAAAATTAACTTGGTTAATTATAAGGGTTTATACGTTCCTTAAGCTTTGTGGAACTTTAAATGAAACATGATGCCGCTTTAAGAGTCTCCTAGGACAAAAACCGAGCAGGATAGGAAAACGCGGTTTCATCTATGGCCCACATTTGTGAGATCCAGGTTCGATTCACGTGACCGGCCTACCTGACACATGTCTGTTTCGGGGCTTTCCCGGGTCGTTAGGCAAATGCTGGATAGGTTAATTACATCCCCCGAACTACCTGTCCCTCCATTTCATATCCATTATCATTTCAGATGATCTCTCATCTGGTGGTCTCTTTCAGGGTAGAAGTATCTGCGGGTGTCTCGGCGGTGCATGGCAGGAAAGGTGATTCTGGAGCAGTTTGAGGAAGGAATGGAAGCGGAAATTCATCCAGAATCCCAATTCATTCATCATAAAGCCCAAAGATAGTTCCATAGGATCGTGCCCCCAACCTTTTTGTTGAGAGGTGAGAGGTGAGAGGTGAAACCACTCGGCACAACCTATGAATTCCACTTTTTCCTCCTTTCATAGAACCTCAAAAATACATTTTCATTGAAACGTTGGTTTAGAACTTTTGGTCGAATATATTCCTTCCTCTACTTTCGAAGTAGAAGTCGATGACTAGCTAACTAGCAGAACACCTTATCTGTCATTCTTTATGAAATACCTTTTTTTAACTAGAAATAAACACGAACAACCTAGACGCAAATTTTAATACATATAGTAAGCGATCCTTTAACATGCAGAGAGAAAACAAGGTTTACATTTTACCCTAACTCTTTAAAATAGTACTTTAGTGACCAAAAAAAATTATTATCTTAAAACTTGGGAGTTCCCAACTTATGGTATTCTCTGTTCCAAATTAACTCATATAAGATAGTAAATTGTGGCTCTTAAGACCAAACTATTGCTGCTAAGATATTAGTTTGGTTTCATTCTTAATCGGGTATGGTGCACACTCAGCTTCGTGAGAAATCTGAGCAGTTACGTTAGGTCAAGAAAGCCAACTTCCCGGCTGGCACTGCGTGATGCTGACCACGTATCGGTTGAATGATCGCCCATCTCTGCCTTGCGTATGTGGGCGTGAGGCTGGCAATAAGGTTGGCGGGCTCTAGCTCACTTGCGTCTGCTACTCATGGATTCTTCCTATTATTATTTCTTCTTCTTCTTCTTCTTCTTCTTCTTCTTCTTCTTCTTCTTCTTCTTCTTCTTCTTCTTCTTCTTCTTCTTCTTCTTCTTCTTCTTCTTCTTCTTCTTCTTCTTCTTCTTCTTCTTCTTCTTCTTCTTCTTCTTCTTCTTCTTCTTCTTCTTCTTCTTCTTCTTCTTCTTCTTCTTCTTCTTCTTCTTCTTCTTCTTCTTCTTCTTCTTCTTCTTCTTCTTCTTCTTCTTCTTCTTCTTCTTCTTCTTCTTCTTCTTCTTCTTCTTCTTCTTCTTCTTCTTCTTCTTCTTCTTCTTCTTCTTCTTCTTCTTCTTCTTCTTCTTCTTCTTCTTCTTCTTCTTCTTCTTCTTCTTCTTCTTCTTCTTCTTCTTCTTCTTCTTCTTCTTCTTCTTCTTCTTCTTCTTCTTCTTCTTCTTCTTCTTCTTCTTCTTCTTCTTCTTCTTCTTCTTCTTCTTCTTCTTCTTCTTCTTCTTCTTCTTCTTCTTCTTCTTCTTCTTCTTCTTCTTCTTATTATTATTATTATTATTATTATTATTATTATTATTATTATTATTATTATTATTATTATTATTATTATTATTATTATTATTATTATTATTATTATTATTATTATTATTATTATTATTATTATTATTATTATTATTATTATTATTATTATTATTATTATTATTATTATTATTATTATTATTATTATTATTATTAGTAGTAGTAGTAGTAGTAGTAGTTGTTGTTGTTGTTGTTGTAATAAAGGGAGATAAGATATCAACGGTTTTACTATTATTGCAAATCGTAATTGTTATCGCATTTATTTGTTGCTATCAGAGGAACTACGCATGTTCTGCCTAACTGGTGCATAGAGCCCATGACGATTGCTACCTATAGGTCATGAATCCATGCACATTGTTAAACGTTTAGCACTGTATAAATACAATGGAATTATGAGCTGGGATAAAATCTTTATAATTAATTTGATTGTTGTGGTCAGTGAATGCCTCTTTCGTGATTACATCACAATATCAAAGTCTATTTTGTTCAACAAAATATCATAAGCCGCTGCGTATATAATTAGGGCAGCCTCTTTTTAAAGAAATGTCCCGGTGTTCCAGAAAATGTTTTCGGAATGATCCACAATGAACCAAAAATAATAATGCATTCAAATTTCAAAATCTGTAAGCAATAGTTAATTTATAACTTAATTGTTTGAATGCCAATTAATTATAATTTACTGCTTATGCCTCCTATAAACATTGATATGAGAAGTGTTTCCCATTGGTGAAATAAAAAATTTAACAGTACGTACCGTTTATGCATATCCGAACTGGCGTAAATTCACTGTCAATTATTGACGACTAACAAGCGTCTGGTGACCAGCAAATGCAGCTTTGATGCTAACGTAGTTGTGAGTGTTTCTTGGTCGACGGAATTACGGCGACGTGGGTAAAGGAATATTGTAAAAGTATTTTATTTTATCAAGCCAAAGGAAATATTCTTATAACAGTGACCATTCTAAATACTGTTATGTTATTGCAATAAGTGACAAGGAATGCGAAGTCTCATGTAAACTATGCCGTTGAACGTTCAGCAAGGAAACCACCCTTGGCAGGAAGATGTATATTATGGTGAAACCGCGAAACAAAAACTTCTACTTCCATCTTCTTTGAAATATGTAACTCCTTGATTTCACGGCGAGGAAGCCGTTTTATGAATATCTTTCAGTCAATTAGAAATATATCAGCTATCATACCGGTGTCGTCTTTATCACTATACTCACGTACACGAGCGGGGCCACTGGGTTCAGTTTTCTTTAAAAGGAATCCATGCTAAGGGAATTTACGCTCATGAAATTCCACCAACCTCCGTCGGGTTAGAAGCCCGAAAATTGGAAAGAAAAGAAATAAAAACCATGTCTATACAATCTGTCCTTTTTTCACTTTCTCTTCTAAGCTCTTACAGTAAGTTAGTTATGTTCTGTGATCCTGTGAATAAAAAAAGTATATATATTTTCACAAAAGATCCGTGTGTTATTCAAATTTAGCATGTTTCAAAAATGCGACACTAAGATTTTCAAGAAAATCCCTCCATTCCAAACTGCTCTTTAAATGGAGTATTTTCCAAAACTGTTGTTTCCTCAAAACTCACTTTTTAGATATTTTCATGACAAATGAGATATATACCTTGAACTTGTTAACATGCTCTTATTCCGGATGACTATACTTAATCGGTGAACTTAAGAGAAATGCAGACATACATATAACTTAAAATGAATAACTTTTATGGACCTACGCACATATGAGATATTTCCCACCATTTCTTTAAATTTTCCGACTTATATTTTATATCCAATGGGAAGTCGTCATACACTTTTTTTCTACGTTTCATGTACCGTAAATGGTATTTCAAAACCAACTTTAAGTTAACCATAAAAACAATTTCTACAAATACTTATTACGTTTAGCATACTGGTGAGAGAAGTATAAGAGTTTTAAGAATAATTTGAACAAATGTGAGTAGAGAAAGTCATGTGAGTGTTGTGTATCAGAATTTTTTTTATTTTTGATATTGTAATTTTAGAAATTGGTCCATTTTAAAACAGACCTATTTCATGTATGATGCATGGTGAACCTATTTTTTTACTCCTATAAACATATTATTTCTCAATTTCAAATTGATATTGCAGATGGACAAGGATAAAAATAGATTTTGTCTCTCTAGGTAAAATTATGATTTGGACAATAAGAACATTTGACGAACAGCATGGCAAGAGAAAAGCATGTGAATTTTGGTCTGCGTGGATCATACCTGGTCTTCCAAAGGTACACAGTTTTTGAAACAAGGTTACGTTTCCCCAAATTGTATTGTCTCCGTTACAAACCATGAACGAAAGGCGTGGGAATGAGCAGTTTTGGCAGTCAGCGCAATTCCCCAGGCCACAAGAAAAGAAATAAAACAGACGTAAGGGAATACAGAAACAAAAAGCCATTGAGTGGGTGTAGTTTACTGGGATATAAAGGCAGACAACAATGCTTCACGGCCCGTAACAAGGGGACAGGTTTACAAGCGTCACATCAAGTGGACCATGTGGACTCCATCTTCCACACACAATGGACCTATCAATTTTAAGCCCTTCCCTGACAAGATATACACACCGAGGTGTTGCTTTGCAATCCGGAACCGTAACAATGGCCACACACCGTCCACTATTTTATTTATTTGTTTAAATATTTAGCTGTCCACCGTGTCCAATGCTCACTTCATTGTGGGCAATATTGCTAACCCACGTTTGTTCTGGATTTTATATCTCCTTAAAAATTACGAGTTCTTGTAAAGTTCTGCATGTCACGACTAACCACACAGGAAGAAATTTGCTATGGAATGTTTTTTCTGAGTTTTAATGCCATAATTCCCAGTAAAGAGTTTTGTTCTCTTTATCGTCCTTTCAAATAACTCCAAGCGCTACATTATTTTAAAGCTATTTATTTTAAAGAACACAAGATTAATCCTTTCAATTTCTACATATTGCCATAAAATATTCCATAGGCGTAAGTTAGTATGTGGTATAATAGCAAATTTGAACCTAAGAAAGGATTCACATAGCTAATAAATATTAAGCCTGTTTCACATCTTCCTTTTCTACCGAGTACTCTCCTCTTTGGCGAAATTACACCTCCAGGGACCTTGGGTCGGTGGCCTGTTGAGCAAGTCATCTTTGGATCATGCCAAATCAAGGATGGTCTGTAAAAGAGCGCAAAATATCTTGTATGGCAGTGAAGGAAAGGGAAATAAAATATAACAATAATAGGACGATACGAAAGTTATCAAATTCAGATCAAATTATTTAACATAACGTTCGTTAGCGACCGACAAAAAGTGAAAGCAACTTTGGTTGGGTACTGATAGTCGGGCATCCCGGGGTTTGAACCTGGGACCTCCATAATGCGAGTTAAACAGCGGCACCAATTCGCTCGGTGCTTTTTATATACCTAAGCTTTTTAGGTTTATGATTACGAAGCATTTTATTGAAATATATATAATTTATTTTAATTTATTTAAATATTACAGAATTATTATTTTTTCAGGTTCTATGTGGTTAGTACTTTAATTTTTACCAAAGGAGTTAAAAAAATACATAATTACCTATATTATCCGATAAAATACTTGAGATAATGCAAAGGTTGAGTAAGAGGATGAACAGCGAATGGAGGTCATATTTTGGATCCCACGTAGAGTTTTTATGCTTACCCCTCCAGGAAGTAAAGATGGTGTGAAAGGATCGTTGGAGACTGTAAGCCGCAGGAACACCGGACGCAAGAAATTGGAATAAGTCGCTGTTCATTCCCAGCTTGATGATCCGGTCACACCGCAGAGAAAGCTTCCCTCTAGAACCTCATAGAAGATCGGTAGAGCCCAGATGAATTTTTACACGAGCATTATCAGCCCCATCTGTCCTAAAGTACACTGCCTCCAGGTCTATCTGAAGTATAAGGAGGTGAACCGAATAATAGGAAATGAGATAAAGGAAATTCGTGGTAGGATTCGCCTTGCCAACCATGGAAAATCACGAAGACCGGCCGCAGGCATCGAACCGAGGATTTTCCGAAAGTAAACCTTACATGGAGCCATCTCGCTCCGTGTTGTTGTGATTGGTTTTATGAATTCGACCTTTGTGTATGCATAATGCAAATTGGAATATTACGGCTTTGGCTTTTGAGTCTGATTAACATAGCGCATCACAGTTTACACATTTGTACACATTTAAATCTTTCCATTCACTAAAGCATTTCTTCAATTTTTATTACATGTAAAATGTGTTTAATGCAAAAGATGTCAGCTTAATACTTTTGTTTACGTGTGCATATATTCTCCAAGTTTCAAAAGAATGTGACAAATATTTTGCTCCAAAAATAAAATAACAAAATTGATGCCCGACATTTAAATAAATAAATAAATAAATAAATAAATAAATAAATAAATAAATAAATAAATAAATAAATAAATAAATAAATAAATAAATAAATAAATAAATAAATAAATAAATAAATAAGTAAAAAATAAATAAATAAATAAATAAATAAATATATAAATAAATAATAAATAAATAAATAAATAAATAAATAAATAAATAAATAAATAAATAAATAAATAAATAAATAAATAAATAAATAAATAAATAAATAAATAAATAAATAAATAAATAAATAAATAAATAAATAAATAAATAAATAAATAAATAAATAAATAAATAAATAAATAAATAAATAAATAAATAAATAAATAAATAAATAAATAAATAAATAAATAAATAAATAAATAAATAAATAAATAAATAAATAAATAAATAAATAAATAAATAAATAAATAAATAAATAAATAAATAAATAAATAAATAAATAAATAAATAAATAAATAAATAAATAAATAAATAAATAAATAAATAAATAAATAAATAAATAAATAAATAAATAAATAAATAAATAAATAAATAAATAAATAAATAAATAAATAAATAAATAAATAAATAAATAAATAAATAAATAAATAAATAAATATATAAATAAATAAGTAAATAAATAAGTAAGTAAATAAGTAAATAAGTAAATAAATAAATAAATAAATAAATAAATAAATAAATAAATAAGTAAATAAGTAAATAAGTAAATAAGTAAATAAATAAATAAATAAATAAATAAATAAATAAATAAATAAATAAATAAATAAATAAATAAATAAATAAATAAATAAATAAATAAATAAATAAATAAATAAATAAATAAATAAATAAATAAATAAATAAATAAATAAATAAATAAATAAATAAATAAATAAATAAATAAATAAATAAATAAATAAATAAATAAATAAATAAATAAATAAATAAATAAATAAATAAATAAATAAATAAATAAATAAATAAATAAATAAATAAATAAATAAATAAATAAATAAATAAATAAATAAATAAATAAATAAATAAATAAATAAATAAATAAATAAATAAATAAATAAATAAATAAATAAATAAATAAATAAATAAATAAATAAATAAATAAATAAATAAATAAATAAATAAATAAATAAATAAATAAATAAATAAATAAATAAATAAATAAATAAATAAATAAATAAATAAATAAATAAATAAATAAATAAATAAATAAATAAATAAATAAATAAATAAATAAATAAATAAATAAATAAATAAATAAATAAATAAATAAATAAATAAATAAATAAATAAATAAATAAATAAATAAATAAATAAATAAATAAATAAATAAATAAATAAATAAATAAATAAATAAATAAATAAATAAATAAATAAATAAATAAATAAATAAATAAATAATAAGTAAATAAATAAATGGCAATGCATGCCTAAAGGACAAAAGTCTCCTGCTAGTGCAGGGACTTGCTGCTATGAGCTCATTAGGGTAACTACTACTAAGAGCCTCATGTTTGCTTGTCGGTACCTTCTTATCTGACTGGTAATGTTCTATAATCTATACACCGTGCACCTAGATCTATGTTAGATTGCTTTTATTCTATGTTCTATATCCTAAGTTCCACTTAACTTAAGGTGATTGATCTGTGATATTTCTATAATTTGAACTCTCCTAAATTTGGTGATCCATCATCTTAAGTTCCACCTTTTCCAGCTTGAGTTTTATAATTTACATTCATCCTACATCTCCTTGAACTGCACTTCAACTTAGTACTGACACACAGACACTTCTGTTGCAAACTAGCAGGTGGTGTTTTTGTGCGTGGCTGCTCTTTCCAGTTTTCTCCACGTTTGCCTGTCCTTAGCTTGCCTAATCCGTAGTGTTCCTGCTGTCCTTCTAAAGTCGTCAGCCCACCGTGTCTATCGATCTTGATCCTATTCTCGGATCCCATATTGTTGTTCTTGGGTCCATCGGCTGGGGATCATTCTGGTGACGTGCTCTCCTCGTCTCCATTTGAATTCTTCCACCCGTGCAGCTACTTCAGTCATACCCGTCTTCTTTCTTATAGTCTCGTTTGATATCCTGTCTCGTACTGCTTGTTATGTACAGTATTTTTTTTTCTTCTTCTTTCTCTGGCAAATCTGAAGCTTTTTTTTCCCCCCCAAGAGACCAGGTTTGGCAGTCGTAATAATACCGATAGCACACAGGTTTTCATTACCTCCTTCTTTAAGTTTAATTTAAGGGACTTGTTTTTTAAGATAAATTTGAAGCTCCAAAATTTCTTCCATGCCAGATTGATGCGCCCTTCTATATACAATACAGAACTGTTTGAAAAAGATACTGTTTGCCTCAAGTAAATATGTTCACTATTATATTCCAAGCTTTCCATATTGACACTTATTTGCTCCCCAACAGTATTCGTCACCAGTTTGCTTTTCCTTGTTTTCATGGTTACTCCTACCTCAATGCTCTTACTCGTTTAGCTCTGTTAGCATCGATTGCAGTTCGTTCGCGGATCCAATCACCAATAATATGTCCTCCGCAAACCGTAGTTGCCTTAATTGGAAGTCGCCTAAGTTTATGCCATACTTATTCGTCCAGTTCAGTTCTGGAATTGGTGCTCCAGAAGGCTGCTGAAGAGCTTTGGCGATATCAGATATCTCTCTGTTTGACACCTTTTTCAAGTGTAAAAATCGTTCCTTCCCTTTCAGTCTTTACTTAGGCCATGCTGCTGTCGTATAGCTTGGAGAGTATTCTGATAGGATATATTTTTTTTCTACTTCTTGATGTACCACTGCTTGCAGGATAAATTCGTGTGCCTCGGAGTCGAGAGCTTGGTGTAGATCAGTATATATAACTTCCTGTCAAATATATACAAATGTAATAATTTGTAACTTAAAAAAACGTCACTTATAAGAAATGATGACCGTATTTCTTACAAATTGACTAGGACCGCGATGTCGTGAATCTCGAACCAAATTATTCTCGAAACCGCGATTCTAGTCAATTTGTAAGAAATACGGTCATTATTTCTTATAATATGAATGAAATTTTAAGTTACAAATTATTATATTTGTATATATTTTTTTGCTTCACTGTTAATAGCTTTACATTTTACGTGCTATTGCTGTTAAATTCTTGCGCCTTTTCTATGATCTGGTTCACTGCCTGTAGGTGGTCCACTGTGCTGTATCCCGACCGGAAACCAGCTTGTTCAGTCGGTTGATTTTCGTCAGGCATCTTGTCAATATTTTGGTGAAGATTTTGTACAGGTTTATATGAGGCTTATGGATCTGCAGTTTTGCAGGTCGTCTTTGTGTCCTTTACGGCTCAAAAAGCTTTACATAGTCATGAACAGTGATACGTTCTAATCATATAACCTTAACCATTATTAAACGTGTTAATAAATATAACAGACTGATAAATACGGACTTGCTTGCTTCTATAATAGCAACGCAACTGAAAAAGTAACATTAACTTTTTATTAGTAGTGTGAATATCTAGTATTTTAATGAAACTTATAGTAATATTTCAGAAAATGAGAAGTAACAAAATAAATTACACAGAGAAAGTAGTTAGGGTGGGAAAATTGCGTTCTCTCTTAATGTTCCTACTCCAAGTAGGTTATATTGCACGATGAATGAAATGAGTAAAATGCAGCCCAAAAGAGCCCAGGGTTCATAGAGCTCGGAATCATCCAACATTCAACTATTAGGGTAAGGGAAAACCCCGAAAGAAACTTTATCCAAATAACACACCACAACCGAGATTTAAATTCGGGAGCTCTTGAAAGTGAGGCACACACTCTACCCCTACATCCCAGAGGCTGTGCTTATAAATTCAGTTGTGAAATTCGCTGTTTGTTGGAAATTTTGTTTTTGCTGCCAGACAAACTACTTGGGTCCGCCTTTGTAGCGTGATAATATCTTGATAAAGAAATATTTCACGGGATAAATATATTCCCATCTGCTATAAACAAGTAATAGAGAAGGTAAAAATAATACGATTAAACATTTAAAGTTAACAAAATAGAGCAACATGGCCGACACGGCTAGGAATATACTTTAAATATGGAATGCCTCCTTCTTAAGCTTCTCTTCCTAATTAATTTTGTTCATGCCTCCTTACCAGGCTTGAGGTTCTGGTTTGTGTACCGTAGATCTATTTTACAGGACTAGCGACATTAGTTTCCTTTTGAAGGAAGCCATGCTAAGAGTTTTTATTCCGAAAAGAATTCCATGACCTTTCTCTGGATTTAAACCCATGATACCAGACTAGGGGACAGAGGCTTCCGTACTGTTCTAAGAAGACGATATTTACATCTATGTTCACTACTTGTGGTATCTTGTGAAGTAAGAACGCGCTTTCAAAGAAAAAGAAAAGAAAAAAGGAAATGTGTGTGACACATCGAAAACCTACCATTTTTCACAATGTATAATGTTTTATGTTCTCAAAAGTAATTTCGATTTTTGTACAATAATATATGCCTGGATAATTTTTATTTTCTTGAAACCCATAGCAGTAGTTTAAACGTTAAACATTCGTCAGTCTTTCCTCCCCCCTCCCCATGCCAAAACTACTGATATAAACCGCTATAATTTCCGTATCCTTCTTATAATTATGAAATATTAAATTAACGTCTTGAACAATTTGAATTATTTTTATTGTGAGATATGAACAGGAAGAAGAATAGCGTTTTATGTGACTCTTATTCTTTGTATATAAAGGCATATATCTGTGAAATGATAATGCATAGATTGAGCGTAAATTCATTTAAAATTCAGGTTTGAAAATATTTTATAAAGTAAAAACAATGTTTCTAAACATGTGGCAATAGAGATTTAGACCAAGGCTTTGCATCATTTTCGGGACACACCCTTACACATTGTCCTCTGTGCTCTGACTGAAGGAGAAACGAACTTCTTTATTCCATCGAGGAACGCAGCAACCTAGCTTTCAATTCAGAGTAAACCAAATTATTGCCGCGATCGTTAAATTTGCAATTCTAAAGCAGTCACGAATTTTGATGCGTAATTACATGGTTATTTAATTGCATCTGTTGTACTTCGTGTGGGATGTTTGTTTAGTTATCAATTAATTCCATGGCCAAATTCATTTTAGGCGAGAGATGTTATAGTGTGGATGTGATTGAATAACAGCAAGTCTCCTTGGGATCACGGAACAACTGAAGTCTCTATTACGATAATGTTAAGCTGCTGAATTATTGACTCACTATCTCAGAAATTGTTTAAGATATCAAACAGAAATTCTTACGTAATCTGGAACAATATGTTGTTTGTTACTGTTGTGTCAATTGGTACGATCTTATTGGCACCCCTGTCTGCCGCTATTTTGTCTGTTATACACGAGTAAATATACTAAAACAGGACTATCGTGCCCGCCTCGGTAGCGTAGATGGTAGCATGCCTGCTCACATTCAAGAGGTCCCGAGTTGGAAGCTCCCTCAGGATGAGTTACCTGGATAAGGTTTTTCCGGGGTTTTCCCTTATCCTCAAAGACGAATTTCGGGTAACTTTAAACTCCATGGACCCTGGGCTCATTTGAGCATCATTTCACCCAATTCATTCACCGTCTAATATGACTTAACGTTGGAGGACGTAAATTACACACACACACACACACACACACACACACACACACACACACACACACAAAACAGGACTATCGTTTTAAGCACATTAATAAGCTATCGGTCTGGGTTGGATACTAACACGTGACCGTGGGATCACCAGACCACCTCTAACCAACTGAGCCACCCAGAGCAACACACGGATGCCTTTTGAAAAGATAAGTAGATATTAATGAAAATTGTTGGAGCTATTCTTCATAAAATAAAAATAAATTAAATAACTAATTGCACATATCACCAATTTGTTGATACACTGTTTCTGAACAGAAGAATAATGAGTTTAATCTGAAATTCTCATGAGCTTTATATATAGAGCACTTAATCACATAACCATGTTCTTGAGAACCAATAAGACAATTAATATTTTGTGTACATACTTACATACTACCTGACAAAATGTTTAGCACAAAATTACTCGTCTACAAACACAGACTAAGGGAATTAATATAATATCAAAATAATATAGAAATATAAATTATAGTACAGTTTTACAACATATTTAAAATTATACTGAAATTTAGTGAAATTCTCATAGAAATAAATATTTAATCCCGGGTAAAAAATACAGAAAAGTTATAATTTAAAAATAAATTTACACATTTCATACCGTGGACATTTGCAATTATACGTATTTAAAAGCAAACAATGCAGAATTAAAATTGCTTTCAGTTTAAAGAAAATTTAAAAAAAAATGTTCCAAGCACTTTTGCTCGGTTGAAATATTCTACATGTTGGAGTATTCATCCAGTTCTTCCGAAAAATATCACTAACATTTCAGAAACTCAATTAACTAAAGGTGTTATATAACATTTATCCTGTGAACTGTTTTATAGTTACAATTTTTGGAGTTAAATGAAGTAGCAAAGTAAACATTTACAATTATATTACATTTAAATGTTTCTTATTTGAAATGAAATTAACACAAATATTTATGTCCATTTTATGCGTTGTGACATGGTTGTTTAGAAGACAGAAACATTTTTATAGGTATATCATGTGTGCAACGTATGGCATAGAACAATAAAATTCATATTGGATACCCAGTAGCTTGAAAGCTAAAGAAGTAGTTCATGTTAATCGCAGAAATACTTCGTTAATAATTTCTTTGCAGATAGAATGTGGAGTAACTATAGGAGGCGGAAGCGATAATCAGATCCTTAAGAGAAGGTTTGCTACCTTATACACTTGAAAACTCTAAAGTATTGTTTCCAGATAATAGGAGAAAAAACGCATAAGCTGGACTGTGGCAGAACATAAAAATAGGAATATTTATAAATTCAAGAAATATTTTAAAAAATCTGACCTACAAAAACGACACTTGAGAAAATCTTTATTTTAAGACAAGACTTTGTCTACCTTGTTTACCACTTATACTGTATAACAAAACTAATTAATTGCCAGAAGTGCACTTCACACGCTATTTGGATAAAATAAAAGAAACAGTTACATTTCAGTAACGCTATAAATATAGAAGGTTAGAGACAAACTGAAAAATTCAATGCCACAGCGGGGATTTGACCACGGATCTTTTGATTGCCGTCGAGCCGCTCTAACCCTTGAGCTACTATGGCCAACGTGCCGACATGACATTAAATTCTCCAAACGACTCGTGCTTTTTCCAGGTAAACCACTTAGGAGTTCTCATAAATACGTGAGACAACTACCTTAATGGTGACTTAAAACGTGTAAGTACCTTAAGGCCCTGTTTTATTATTATTATTATTATTATTATTATTATTATTATTATTATTATTATTATTATTATTATTATTATTATTATTATTATTATTATTATTATTATTATTATTATTATTATTATTATTATTATTATTATTATTATTATTATTATTTGTAATTTACGTCCTCCAACGTTAAGTCATATCGGACGGTGAATGAATCGGGTGAAATGGTGCTCAAATGTGTTCGGGTTCCATGGAGCTTAGAGTTATCCGACATTCATCTTGAAGGATAAGGGGAAAAATCTTATCCAGGTAACTCATCCTGACCGAGATTCGAACTCGGGTCCTCTTGAACGTGAGGTAGACATGCTACCAACTACGCTACCGAACGGGCTTAAGGCCCAGGCTTTATAGTTAACCACTATTAGGTCAATTAATGGAAATGGCTTTCGATTTTTCTTTTGTTTACAGATAAAGAGGCAGACACGGTTTTTTGTCTAAACTTTTCGTTTTTGGATTCGAGAACCTCAAAAACATGTTTCTGTTGAAATCTCTATATCGAATATTTGCCTCAAGTTTTGAAATAGCCACAATATCTCGTCTATTGAAGCCTGGGCAGACGTATACAATCGTATTTCTTCACTTCATAATATTAGTAGGCATGGATATCAGAACATTCATTTGGAGCTTATAGTATATTACTGATAGTAGATATCTCACTCCTAGAAAGTGATCTATTATTTTCTTCAGTAATGTAGCAAAAATAGAGAAGGTATTGAATTCTACTAAAACATTAAATGCCAAAATTTCACCGAAAATATTCACTGACTCCATGAATCAAAAGCCAAAAGTAGTTTTAGAAATAGGTCAATGTGTGCATGCTATGTCCGTGTGAGCAACATAACTCAAAAACGAAAAATCGGTTAAACACCAATTTTGTTTATTCCAAGGAAAAACACTAAAGCATTAAAGAAAGTATAAAACTGTATTTTTTACGGAAAATGTTCGATAATTTTGATTTTTTTTAAAAAATGTATGTTAGTATTTTTATTAAAACTCCAGATATTTAAAATATGGTTATAGCAGATGTAAATTATATCTTGAATTTCCCGTGAATACTGCTCTTTATTCTGAATGTCCGCATAATTGGTAGAACATAAGAGATAGGTATAATTTTGGATTAGTTTGGTTTGCAGTTTGCTACGGAGGGGATTCGGCACTGCTACCAGATTAGATCTATTATGCCCACACACTAGTGGAGCATCCCCAGAAGAAAGTACGAGGCGAGAGCAAACAGAGGGCGGCCGTCCCAATTAGCTACACAGTGCAGAGGGCAGGATCCCTACACTTAACCAGTTGAAAACTCCCCGGCAAGCCATTAAAACCGGTATACCAACCATCACGGTCCTCAAACGGCCCACCAGGCCGGCTCGGAGACCAGAGACTGTCCTACCGGAGGAAGAAGTGTTTTCTGGAGCATATCATCCTACCATGCAGCGCCGAGATTCGCACCTACTCTTTTACTCCGAAATAGACCACCAGATGAGAAATGATGTGAAATGACAATGGATATGAAATGGAAGGACAGGAAATTCGTCGGATGTAATAAACCTATCCGGCATACGCCTGGCGACGCGAGAAGCCCCTTGAAAAAAGCAACATATGGATCAGGTAGGCCAGCCAAGGGAATCGAAACCGGACCTCCCGAATGGACTTCAGACGAAACCGCCTGAGCCATCCTGCTCGGTCGAGACATCATCTTAATACACCATAAAGATGACATAATCACACAATTTATATAAAAAATATTGTCATGGTTTTAAGTATTTCAGAACTACTTGTCATTGTTTTCAAATACTTTTCTCAAATATGAAGTCCTTTTAATTTCCTTTCTTTCTTTCGATAATTCCAAGCGAACGTAATTTTAAGGCCATTGCGTTGCGAACAGCTCAAAAGATTTTGTTATCCCTTCTTTGTTAGCTTTACCTACAATAAATCATTTTTGCAAATGTTTATTTCGATTAACGTGAAATAGAAAGAGGAATATCTGTTTATAAGAAAGGATAGCAAGTACAAGAATGAGTAGAGAAAGTCATGTGAGTGCAAGAACAGGTTTTGTTTAATTTGTTGATGCAGTCATCATGCTCTAACGGGACGAGAAACACACTTAGAAGTTCAGATTGTTAAACAATAGATTTTTAAAAGCTTTTTAATGAATATGAAACGAATTTTTGGATTATGTAGCATGGACCCCGCCAGGAGCTGATTATAACAATCATGAAGCACTGAGGTTTGCAAATGCGCACGCGCACCGATATATCACAAGAAGAGATACACACGCGGGGCGGTTTTATTGGAAAACTGTCCTACTTAGGTGAAAATTAATAGTGTGGCATCAGGCGGGAAGTAATCTTAAAAACACCCTTTATCCTTCGCCACCATGCTTCCTAACGCTTTAATCTCTAGCTGTAAAATAATCACCCTTGCATGACGATGCTCTTTTAAATAATCATAAAAAAATGGAATGGAGCCTCCAACGGCTAACTAGCCCCACCTGCATGGGGTAACAAGGACACAAGTATCACTATATCATTTGTTCTCTAACTCTCTGTGTGTTGGAAGAGGTAAGTATATTCTCTAAAACAGCTTCCTGTCGGATTGTCAAATAAAAAGGAAAAACCCTCAAACACCTGTTTTAATTGAATACTGTCCTTAAACAAGATATATAAACGAACATTGCTCTTTGTGTTAATCACAAACTAACAATTCATTAGTAGCTGTAATACTAGTATTTACTTTGTCGCCAAGCACTGTATATACCTACATTAACGTCTAATAAAATATCAATACAATAAGTTTATGTCAAATAATTACATATTAAAATCGCAAAGTTTATGTGCTCTCAAAGAAATCATTTGAACATTCTAAAGTAGGGATAGTTTGATAGTAGGGATGTTGTAGATAGAAATTTAGAAGACAAAAATTCATTTTTAAGACTTTGGTTCAAAACCCAAATGTATCTGGTTGTTAATATTGACCCAAATTTGTATACAACCTGGGTCCTTGCATTCTGAAGCTAACATGTTATTTCTCTGATTACTTTTTGCAACATTTTGAACATTTACATGACATTTAAGAAGTGTCTGTATGCCGTCTCAAGTATACATAACCGTAAATCCCAGAGGCCAGACTGAAAACTTTGGACTATTTAAATACTGAGGAGATTTTGTCTTCGTGAACTCAAAGGCACTTTCAGAAAGATGAGTATTAGGAAACTAAAATAAATCAGTATAAAATGTATGCATTCTTTACAGCCGCTTACACCCCGGTACCGAATTCGAATCTAGCACCGCAATTACAGTTCCTAACAAGAGCGAGAGAGAGAGGAAAGATGATTTGCGGGATACAGTTTTGAAGTTTTTCTCAGTAGTTGTTTGAAGTCAAAATGTAAATCATTATCTGTTTATTCTTTTAGACATTGTAGAGAGGGCACTGTAAAATGTTCAACAGACGAAAATTTTGAGTATATTCAGCAACAAGTAGCTTGTTTTCCCCAAAATAAAAAGATGTAGGTACATTTCTCTCTTCATTTTCTGAGGTACGTTGAAAAACGTTGAGTACGGATGCGAATATAGGCGAGTTTATAAAATTAAAAGCATTGAATGCCAGCAATATTATAATCACTTCGATTTGATTTAAGAGTAAATGAACACGTATTTAGAAAAATTATGTCTTATCTAACAAGTTGATTTTTCCTTAAAAATATTTTTGTATGCTCGTTCTTACTACACATGACACTACAGGTGATGGACACAGCCGGTATGAAATAAAATGTTATTTTGGGAAAGGAAAAATGAAAAAGGGAACTTGCAATATCTACATTTAGGTCAAATCCCCTGCGGTTATGATTACTGAGCAAAACCTTCGGAGAGGGCGAGCTCATGTGAGGGAGGATGGTCCTGGCGGGATTGAATCGTGAACCTCCCGAATATGAGCAGAGTCATCTCTCTCGGTATGTGATATTTTTAAAACGGATATCGATATTCGGGTACCACTCATGACTTAAGCTTACTTTGAAGTGTAATGTATGACAATGTTCGGAAAAGTTTGAGCACTTTACCTGTGGATTTCAGAGAACCACTCAGGGAAAAGGGATGATATGAGATTAGACTAAGGGTGATTGTCTCTAACTTAAAGATTAGAATTCCCCGGACAAGGGCTCTGCTGCCATGAACGGCATGCTTCCTCCATAAACTTTAAGTACTTCTCCGTATAACCTGAAACAGTGAACCAAGATAAGCAAGCGAAGTAAAAGAGAACTGAGATGAAAGAAAGATAATTTTGCTGTACTTGATTTGTAAGTTAATCATCATTAGCATGTATTTGTTTGTGTAAGCTAAATTTCCAATTCATTTGTCAATTGTCATGGCAACAAGGACGAAACAGGTCATCAATACTTACGGTACCAGCAGGAAGAGACAGTATAATACGAGACCAATAGGAAACGAAGTAATAACAATCATGCTGGATCCGTAGTTTTACTGCTTTGTAATAACCATCAAAAGTTGAAAGTTTCAATTCGGATACATAAACACATGACCTAACAACCAAGGTATGTGTTACTTCAGTTAATTTATTAACAAAAGAATGAATAAGAAAGCTTTGCCAATATAACTTAGATGCAGCTTTTCATTTGTTCCAATTTCAATTCATTATGTTTTCGTAAATGTCCCGTAAAATATGGGAAAGCAATTTGAATTTACTATTGCTTTTTATGGTTTTTTCAAGCATTGCAAAAATTAATTGGCTGTGTACGAACTGTAATTTGCTTATCAGATCTCGTGTGCCCTGCGGTCGTCGTATTCCCAACATGCACTCTCAACCTGATAAGTCTTGCATTTCTTAATATGCAACATACTATTACACTAGTGTTTCGTTTTAACGAAGAAATGAACCGTGTAAGAAAGAAATGATCTGTAAATATTTCTAAACAGCAACTGCAATAATGTATTTTATGAAAATGTTCACGATGCAACCTGTATATTTTAACATGAGTAAATTAATGAATGAATGAATATACGATTTTTATGATTAATATGCTAACAGATTACATATAAGTAGTGGAGAAGAGATACTAATCTCATAACCAAGGTGCTTCAGCAATATTTGCTACACAGATATCTAGTTATTTATTATAAACTCATATTCCAATAAGCTCGGCGAAAATTGCAAAACTCTTAAGGTTTACCAGTTATACAAAGTTCCACAGAATTAATTCTCTGACAAGGCTGTTAGTATTTGAAGATATATGTTTTATTATTTATTTCTCGTTCTCCGTGTTGGAGGGATAACATTCCACTCTCGTTCCTGAGGTTGCTGGTTCAGACCCAGTGGATTGTGATGAATTTTGTTTTTCGAGATTACAAATCCTTAGGTATGACTTCCTTCGGAAGGAAAATAAAATCAGTAGATCCGTTATTAAGTTAATTGATGGAAATTATTGGTTCTTCCACTTTGGGCATGGTAGCTTAAAGGGAAAGAGCGACTGGACGGAAACCGGGAGATCCGTGGAACAAATTCCGGACATGGCATTAAATTTTTCAGTTTGACTCTATCTTTCCAAAACCTTAGCTTATACACGGCTAGTATGGTGAACGATTAATTTCCATCAAGTAACTTAATAGAAATAATGGTTTAATGAGAAAGCGTAGGAATCAAATACTTACAATAGTAAGTCCCCGCAAACGGTGTGTATCTGGAATACGAGGACCCCTAGCGGTTTACCAGGAAAATATAGGAGTAAATTGGAGAATTTAATATCACGATGGCAAGTTGGCCATGATAGCTCAAAGGTTAAGAGCGACCTAACGGGAACCGGATATCCGTGTTTCAAATCCTGGCCATGACATTGGATTTTTCAGATTGACTTTTCTATCAGTAGATTCGTGTCGAAGATTTACGGAGAAAAGGCTGATAGGAGTCTCCCAGAAAAATTAAGTGGTCTTTTAGATCTACATGGACAATGGAAGCCTGAGAACTATAGAAGTTATACGCTGTCCATAAAGAAAACTATTATGTACTATTATAACAATCAGTGATGCTTTAGTTCATAGTTAACAGGCTATAAAATCTGTATTTTATAGTCTAACAAAACTCAAAACTCTCTATCAAAACATAAAATGCAGGTTCAAAAAATAAAATAGTTTAAAATGGTGATCATCCATATCTTATCGTTTTCGCAATAAATGAGATTAAATTTACTTAATATAAATTATTAAAATATCCTGAACGTAGATATAATATTAAAGACAATGAATTATAAAATTAGGGTTTTGTACTCTAAATAATTATTAATAAGGATGGAAAGAGCTCTTTTCATACCTTATAAGAAGTAATGTAATCCATTACCAGCTTACGAATTCGAAGAAGACAGCTCAACATAACTTATGTTCTTAAGACAGCTGTAATGCACCACACACGCATATAAAAATATAATCAGGAACATAAGTTATTTCATCAGCCCATACAGTGTCCTTTTTCTAAAAAGCTAGAAGCAATAAATCAAGAAAACATCATATCTCTACCAAAAATATAACCTAAATCAGTATTAATTGAAATATCATCATGACGGATCAAAACTCCGCAAGTTAACAACGGATTAAGAAATTCCTGGAAATGTTCAACTTACCACTAACTCCTCAAAGATTTTGCTCTAAAATCCAGATCGCTGATGGCTCCACAAACGAAGCTGGTCGTACATCTGTCAATATCTCTAGCCCGTGTACATATGTTCCCAAGATGTTATAAATTCTCTGGATTTTAAGCCACTAAACTAGCACTACCGCATATTAAAAATAAATAAATAAATTAAATACCATTTTCTGGACTATCTTATTCTCAGTGTGCTATAATGACAGAACCAAAATATTAAATCACTGTAATAGACGAAATTCAAAATCAACAGGAAAATAATATGGGAGACAAAAAATGCTACTTGTACATAATAAAACTTATTTTTTAATTTTGTTAAATATTGGACAAGATTTGACAACGTTTGGCAAGATCTGGCAAGTCTTGACATAAATATGTAATACAGTTACTTCTATCTCTCGTCAAACTAAATCCTTTCAAAACAAATTGGTAATTTGTCATTAGAAGAGTAATTTACATCGGCGTCACGCTAAACAATTTGTCATGATAACCCTACATATTTACGTAAATGATAGGATAGGGAATTTTAGGTGCAGCTTTCAGATAAAAATAGAAAGGGAAAATATGCTCAAATAAGGTAAAAGAAGGACAAAAAAGTGCTGGTTTATTCAACTAACTCAAAATTTTCTCTTTCTTCTCTTCTAGTTTCCTTTTTTCATTAAAAGCACTATATGAAATTATCACTCATCAAAAGAAGGAAACACATGAAGTGTTTTTCTTCAAGACATTAAGCATCTCTACATTTTTAAATGTGAGTCCATTTCTATTTCTTTTTTTTTTCTTTTTTCTTTTTTGTATGTAATTTACGTCCTCCAACGTTAAGTCATGTCGGACGATGAATGAAATGGGTGGAATGATTCTCATATGAGTCCGGGGTCCATAGAGCTTAGAATTACCCGACATTCGTCTTTCAGGATAAGGGAAAACCCGGAGAAAACCCCATCTCTGACTGAGATTCGAACTCGGGACCTCTTGAACGTGAGGCAGACATGCTACCGAGGTGGGCTGTTTCTATTACGAGATACAATGTTTTTGTTTATGCTAAAGCTTCTTTCAACATATTAAGACACAAATGGAGCAAATCTTGTATTCACTTGGATTGGCAATTCTACAGATCTGGCGCAATCAATGTCCGGATTCCTCTGAAGACTATAAACTTCTGCTCCCTCACAGAAACAAAATATCCCAGTGTTTCTCCTTTTCCAAACCTGGTTCTTCTAATAGTTTAATAGCTGCAGTCAGGTACTTTAACTATGGGCACAATATAGTTCTATGTGCAAGTTATGTATTTTCTCAGGAAACAGAGATTGCTGTGCCTTGGGAATTGCATCTGCTGTCAAAATTCTCACACAACATAGAGGCATATTTAATCCCCAGCGAGTAAAGACGGGAAATTTGTAAGGAGCAGGCCAGTAGTTTCCTTGTGGACCACAACACGATTCAGAGCTTTCAGCAGAACTTTCTTCACGGCAGAGATGAACCGTTTTGCGATGTCGTATTTGTTCCTTATGGATTCAAAACCCTGTGAAGGGCATGAACCAAGCATGGTACATGCTTCACCTAGGAAATAAAGGCTTCAATTGGTTTAGAGCTGGAAACATGTATGCAGACTGGTCTGTAACCGTAACCTCGTCCGTTTGAAGAAGTTTTTGAAACTCAACAACAGCAGGCCAGAGTTTTTGAATAGAATCCGTAATTGAGTTCATTACTGTACAGGCATTGGCTTTTTGTAGCTCATATATTTTTAACAACATCGGCTTAACTTTCTCCCTTGCTAAGGGACAAACTAAAATGTTCAAAACACATAGTTCCATTGAGGCTACGGTTTCATCCACAATAGTTCCCACATCGCAATCAGACACTTTCTCCTTGTTTCTTTGTGTGGTTTCTTGGTAAACAGGCTCCATGTAGTTTTTCCTTAAACTACTCTCATTCGGCATTGACATCTTTGTGTATTTTTTTTTAGAAATCACTTCAAGGCTGGATGATTCACCTTAATGAGAGGAATTCCTGCTTGTGTAAAAACTGCACATAACTCAAAGTTGATTTCCTTAACATTTTGACTCTTTGAAGAACTCTGTTGAGTTAGGCTCACTCTTCACATGTTCACGGCAAGCTGAGGACATGTTAATTAAAAGTTAAATATTTTGTATTGATTAAAATCATATAGAGTAAAATGGAAGTAAACTTAAAAAGAAAAAAGGGAAAATGGGGCTTATGGGCATGGAGGGGAAAAAGAGACAAAGGTATCCAAAAAGTGAAAAAGGTGCATGAAAAAATGCCTCTATTGGCAACTAGAAAAAACTTCACACTCTGGTATGTTTAAGAGGAGCTTAAATTTACCCTAAGAAAAAGGTTCGGACATAAAAATCCTAACATTGGTAATCAAATTGCATTTTCCATGAAGTCAGATTACTATGAAGGAACAGAATTGAAATAACATGCATTGATAGGCTAAGTGCACGATAAATTTTGCATCAATACGATATGCAATCATAACACTGCATGAGAAATCTGTTTGGTAATTCTTCTTCCATAGCGCACGTATATGACCAGTTTTCGTATAACCTTGACAGCTACATATGACATCCCCTGCCCAGGTAGCCATTTTTGTTTAATTTAGTTTCAGCCATGTTGCAGATTTCGTGACAAGTACGAGTACTAACACTTCATTGTACTTAGTCGTAGAGACTATTTCTTTATTTATTTTTAAGGCTTACAGAGACTAAAAGTAAGGAGGACAGTTTGAAAAAAATTGTTGTAATGTTATGAAAGACTTGAAGGTCTTGTAAAGCATTAAATATCACAAAAATGTGATTTTATACAAGAAGCTTTAGTCTGGATACCTTGACATAAAATATCTTTCTGTAGCGAACTAGCAAAATAAGCCACTCAACAGGAAACAAAAACGGGAAGCAGATTTCAGGCCTCCACATACAGATGTGACCGTACATCTTTATACCTCGAGCGACAATCCACCTGGTTATACTCATCCATCAGCAAGCTCAAGGAAAGTAAATCATCATTTGCCAGACCGTATTCAGTAACTGATCTCACTCGCCAAGAACAAGTTCTCACATTCTGGTCTTCGAGTCGACACATTAAGCTTACCCACAGCATTTAGTTAGCAAAACTTGACATCCCATCTGCAGAACTTGCATCGATATCATAACGGCCAAACAAATCATGGAAGAATAAAACAAATACCAACAGAAGCCAAAGTAAACTAAGAAATTCTACCAAACAAATTTATATTTCTGTAGTATTCCCATCTCTGTAGGCAAAACTAACAGACAACTGTAACTGAAATTCAACCCACTATGACTGTTGCATAAGTTAAAACAATAAACAAATTTAAAAAAAATTTATAAAAACAGGTTTATAATATATTGCCGTATGTTGATTTATCAAATCCAGAGAACACATACCGAGAATCTTAAGGGATTGCTACAAATCCTCGGAACTTTTTAATTATTTTTAAATCTAATTGCATGTTATAATGCACTTTAATGTGTGTCTTCAACTTGCCAAATCTGTAAGGGAATGCAATGCGAGCTAAAATACATATGAATATATTTCACTCAGTTTAATAAATATAGTATGCTTAGGTCATTTATAGACACATATGTAGGGAGAACCCGCATATGAAGGGAAATAAAAAATTAATGCCGAAACCCGGGATCGAACCAGGGACCTTTAGATCTTCAGTCTAACGCTCTCCCAACTGAGCTATTTCGGCTGGTGGGAGAAAGCTGGCTTATACGGATACTCAAACAGCACGTGACGGCATGGCGTTGTACTAGTAGTAGCAATGATCCATTTAATCGTTGGTTTCTAGTTTTGGATGTAGCCTTAAGAAAGAACTTATCAAAATTATGCATATGCGCGATGCTTTGCCTTTATAATCATACTGCACTACTCTAAGCAAACCCAACTGTCTGAGTGGCATATAATTCTGGATGTCTTAATTTCGTAAGCAGAGACCGTCCTATTCGGATATTTATTCTTTTACATACTAAGAACAGGATTTGAGCAGATTTTAGCCCTTGAACCCAAAGAAACTAACGCTACATGGCATTTATTCAGACAACCTTAAATGGAAATGATTCGTACTCTACCCAACAAGAACCTCTTAACAAGCACACCACCGATTGAACGTTTTTCTTTTTCTTTAAGGTTAGCATTATATAAACGTTAGATAATAAATGTAGTTGGCCGAATGATATTGATATAAACCTGGTACCCTTAGAATTTTAGGATACTCGAAATGCCGCTTCTCAGAGAAAATAAAAACTGGAAAAAGCATATTCTGTTGGTTAAACCTGCCATTTGGCAGAATCATATTAGTGCCCTGGTCTCTGAGATTTTCGTCCCGCAGGACATTTACATAATTTAGTTACCAATATAACTATTGATATGGGACTGCCGCTTCTAAGCCCACTTAAAAACCAATCGCCTTGGACAGATTTGTGACGCCACACAATGTACTAATTGGGCTAGCGCCTAACTAATTAAACTGTCTCCGCAACTAAGAGATGAGCTATTCACTAACAATGATACAATTCTTCTTAATTAATATTTTAATATTCAGTAAACGGGTAAATGAATTTCGTATAATTTCTTGATTCTGTAATTGGAGTAACAGCCGGAGTAATAATAATAATAATAATAATAATAATAATAATAATAATAATAATAATAATAATAATAATAATAATAATAATAATAATAATAATAATAATAATAATAATAATAATAATAATAATAATAATAATAATAATAATAATAATAATAATAATAATAATAATAATAATAATAATAATAATAATAATAATAATAATAATAATAATAATAATAATAATAATAATAATAATAATAATAATAATAATAATAATAATAATAATAATAATAATAATAATAATAATAATAATAATAATAATAATAATAATAATTATAATAATAATAATAATAATAATAATAATAATAATAATAATAATAATAATAATAATAATAATAATAATAATAATAATAATAATAATAATAATAATAATAATAATAATAATAATAATAATAATAATAATAATAATAATAACAATAATAATAATAATAATAATAATAATAATAATAATAATAATAATAATAATAATAATAATAATAATAATAATAATAATAATAATAATAATAATAATAATAATAATAATAATAATAATAATAATAATAATAATAATAATAATAATAATAATAATAATAATAATAATAAAATCGTTTTTATGCTGTATAAGGAAGATAAGACAGTTCTAGATCATTTCATAAAAATTGCAAAAGCACTGCAAGAAATAGTGGTTCATTTGTGATAGGCACCTACTCCGCGCTTTTTTTTTTTTTTTTTTTTTTTTTTTTTTTAGTAACATAACATAAAATAAATCTCCATTAAATACAAAACTGGTATTTAATTTTAGCATTGAATGATACGAAAAGATTTTCAACAAAATCTCTCAACCCAAACTACTCGTTAGAAGAAAACTGTTTCGTGTTTCCCCCCCCCCCCCTCGAAATGACCCTAACATTCTTGATTAAAATACCATATGGTTAAGATATGTTCCTTACAAATTAAATGCTATCCGAAACTTCTGCAAAGAATCTCTGAAGTCATCTTCATTCTCAATTACCTACTTTTCCATAACCGGTAACCTGTAAGAGATGGACAAAAATTACCGTACAAAAGACAGGTTACTAATTTATTTAATTATTATTAGCAATTAATTATTGTGGAGCTTATATTCAGATTGTGTTTATTTATAAATTGAAATTAATTATTTATTTATGAAGTAATTAATTTACTTTCTGTGGAATTTACTATTTTTGAGATTTTGTTTAATCTTCAAATACTTTAATGCTTTTCAAATGCAAACTCGTTTATCGTTTCCTCGTCTTTTCTTTTTCCCCTGGTCCTGCAAATACAATAACATTACAAGCGCATCAAATAGTGACCAGCTCTTACAAGGGAACTACTACTGTACTCACTGCTACGCGCCTGAAAATTTGATGGTATAATGCTTGTAGTACATAAACATGTGTCCCAAAAATCTGCGGCGAAGTAGAACCATAACGCCCGGAGCCTGAAAAGTGCCACATGCGACCACTTGTAAGTAGCTGCGGGACATCCCTCGTCAGCTCTTCTCTTGGTGTGGGGGACGGTGCTCCTTACCGTAACCTATTTATAGACCGTTGATGCTCTAGGGTAAACAATCCCTCCGATAAAATTAAGCCTATATTATCTTACGTATTCTGGACTCATTTTCGCGTATCTCCAGCTATACTCCACACCCAAAGTCCCATATGGAGCAGAGAAGCTGCCATCAAACTCTCCAGCAAATCACAGTTGTGAGCGTAATGATAGTTACGTTGTTAGGCCTACTGCATTCTTCTATATCCATTGCACCTATAACATATGTAATAAATCCGTTTTGCAAAGGCGTATCTCAATTAACATGAAGTAATTGGAAGAATAAGCCTTTTTAATAATAGAATGAGTGAGAAACTCATGTGAATGCATCATATTTTTTCCTTCTTTCCCTTTCATGTTCATGCAAATAGAATACCTATAACTAATTTTAAAGCCATCACATAGCGACCGGCTTTGAGAAGATTTGAGCTTATCTTTAGCTTGACCTCTTCTTATTCTTCAACAAATTTTTGGAGTGAGTGTGTGGTGGTTTAGGGCCCCTCGACAGCGAGGTCATTTGGGCCCAAATTTTAAGTGAGTAATGAAGCTTTATCAACAATTTGAATCTCTTTCAGAGTCAGTTCTAAGATTTCTTTCAGGATTTTGCTTCTCCTGAAGGATGAATGTCGGATTTATTTGATCATCATTATTTTAACTGCTTCATTCGTCCATGAAAAAATAAAAAATAAATGTAAGAATAATTTGAGGAAGAGCAGAAAGTCATGTGAATGTAATATATCAATGTTCCTTAACTTTATTATACCTACTTAATCTTATCAGTCAATTTGTACTGTGAAGAAAACGAGATAATGCGCAAATGAGTTTAAATAGGTTAGAGATAACTCATCGCAGCCCATTTTCGAATCCGAGACGTTCCAAATATTCTTCCACCACATACTTACACCACTAAGTATGTTTTGATTTATCAATTAGTAGGTATACCTGTTATTTAGATTTCAAGGTTTCTGGTAAGTAAGCACCTACCTTCTCAAGACAAGTTACAGTTATTAGTTTGGAAAGGTGTCACGAGGCCACGTACATGGAGCATTAATTAACGATCATATATGCCCTATGTTCCATTGTTGCATTCAGCAGCTTCTTTTCCGCTCACGGAGACTACGGTACTATACTTTGCGGTGTATAATGAAATGCGGTGACACGTCTGCCGGATTTAAACTGTCCCTCCATATCCCACAGCGCTAATTAAAGTGCGCTCGTGTAATTAGCAGAGAAACAATTTAATTCCATGTACACGGAGCACCACTTCTAATTTCTGCGGCCACTTGTGTTCATCAACTCTCTCATTTTCTGCCCACAAAGATTACACTGCGCCTGCATTAAACACACCGGAATAAATTTCCAGCGAATTTCGCGAGCCGTTGAATTACAGTAACCAGCATCACCACCAAAAACGATTAATAGCAATCCAACGATACTACAAAATATGACAAAAGAGAATCTACGCAAACGCATCTCCGTCTCATATTCCGAAGGACACGTTTTTAAATGTCGTTTAGAACTTACTCTGAGAAGTTGAATGTGGGCTTACGTGATTGCACTTTCTTCAGCCCACTCACATCAGATATATTTACCAAATTAAAAGGCCATTTTAACAGCGGTTTGTAGTTCAATGTTCTATTAATTACATTTATTTAGATGTTCTTCTTCTACACTACAGGGACCAGGCTTTACACCTGCTCCATCTTCGCATTCTTTCTATTCCCATTTTGTTCTAGGACGTCCAATGTCTCTTTTCCTTATTGATTTGTTCTATTAATTATGATACAAATATGCGGATCGTGTGCTCTTTCTCCAGTTTTTATTCTCTTTTATTTTGAGGTTACATTTATAAATACTCAGTTTTTCTCTGTTTTATTTATTATTAGTTCTCGTCTAGTATAGCCCTTTCTTCTTAAAAATCTCATTATTGCTGTCTGAATTTTCTGTTTGTCCTTTTCATTCATTATTCACGATTCATTACCACACACGAGGATGATCTTGTAAAACTTTAGTTTTGTTTTTTCCTTGTTTTGTTTTGTAAAGCTATTGTTATAGTCCCATATGTATTGAAACGTATTTATCTTATTTTCCAAGTCCCTATCGACGTCGAAACTTACATCACAGCCCAAATAATTAAAGTTTCCAACGTGTCCCATGCTATTATTTCCGATACATATTTCCTTCTAAGTAGTTATTTTCTTTGATGTGCCATCTATTTTATATTGCATTTTATTATTTTCTCCTTTCTCTATTTTTCGTCGCTTCGTATCTTGGTCAAATCTTGACGGGCTTGTTACGAGATAACTATCTCGTGAATCCGTCTTTGACGGATCTCATCCTTGTATCCTACGTCTTACTTCGTTAGTTGTCTACAGAGACCTTGGTGCTAGGCAACTGTATTCCTGTTTTTCAAGTGCGGGGCAAATAGCATTAGGATACAGTTCAATCTACCTGGTTTTATCATTAACCGTGGATAGATGGCAGATATTTTACAATTATCATTTATTTCCACTTTCATTATTGCTTTGGACCTAAAGCAGAATATTGGGCCGACATTAATATTCAATCCGCTATATTATTAAAACTACGAAAAAAAAAAACAGACTGAGTTTGATGGGTCCACAGTATTTGAATCTGAGACCAATCAAATATGAACTGTGGACGTTACCGTCAGAGCCAGTCCACTTGGTAGGATGTATTGTATTCATTCAACGGTTTAATATTGCGATTTCACTAGAAAAACATTTTTGAGGTCAACTGTTTAAGCATTCCAAAAAGGTCTGTTTGTGTGTGTGACTCCATATATGCACATATAAAACAATAGCTCACACTTTTGGTATTTGATTCAGCGTCTTCCATAGATGCAACACGAACTGTTCACTCTAAAATATCCCTTACTCGGGAAAAATGTCCTTATCTTTAATTCCTCCAAAATTTGTCATAGGGTACTTATTAAAAATAATCAAACGTACGTGATGCAGCCATTAATGAAGGCTTTGAGTGCAGGAACAACTGGTTACTTTTCGAGAAATTTCGCTATCTATATTGCATTTAACGTTTCTCCCTAACTCCCTGGTAAAAAAGGACTGAAAGACGGCAGAAAATAGAAGAGTCCCATGTTTGCTGGAAGAATTTTTAAGTTAGAGGTGCAAAGGAAACCTTGAAACGCATTTTGTATGATAAAATAAGTTTGCTGCGATTTAACAGTTGTGTTTATTTTTCACATCTACTCGGTTATGTGTTAAATTATATAAAAGTGTAGTTTGTGGTTTGAGTATTTTATTCGTCACTATTTCTAATATATTCATTCAAAATATTTATTACGTGTTTACCACTTATTCATAACAAGGCATACCGTACTCCATTAAACAATTAGTAAATAATTCGAGGTTTCATCGGAAATGTAGGTTATGCGATTCCAAAAGAAATTAAAAGAAAATGATAAAAGTCCATCTGTGTATGTTCCAGTGTAAAATTTCATATTTCAAAAACAATATGTCGCATTTCGTTCGAATGGGACAAGAAGATTTTAAAGAAACTCCCCATCCCAAAGTAGTTGTTACAGAGAAGCGATTGTTTTCTCTCTCAATTATTTCTCTAATGGCTGTAATTAAAATTACATGTTTAAAATAGTTACATTACCTACTAATAAAATGAATATGTGAATTTTTCTGCAAATGGCCTGTGAAGTTTTCTTTATTTTAAATTCATTTTGTACAAACTAGCAGACCGCAAGAGATAGAAATATTCAGGAAAATGTAGTTCTGGTTAAGACGTGCAATTTATGGCGTATATATTTACGTGGTATTCATCATTTCGGAAGTTTTTGGTGTGTAAGTTGCCGCTATTCTGTTTTTCTTAGTCATGCAGCGTGTGTGACATTCATTTAAGCACACTGCACCAAGGTTTTTAAACATTTTACAATTGCCTCATCCTCTTTACCTCATTTGCACCAAATGCACAATTAAAGATTAAAGCATTTCTGTAAGCGTTTAGTTGCACTAATGTGAGATCCATAAAATTTTGCTAGAACAGCGGTAGAAGAAATAATAAAATAAACATTATCAATTAACTTCTCTAGAATACAAAATTCTTAAAACTGCAAAAACATAGGATGGAATAACTGTCATTGCAGTTGATAAGATTGAAAATAAGATTTAAGTAATAACAGTTAAAAGTAATAAACTTGGGACAGTTCACTTGCAGCAGTGGTGTGATACTAGTAAGCAGTACGGAATCACGTGCTACATGTAGTGTGGTAATAGCACTCAAAGTTATACCTAATGGGCGAAGCGAAAAGAAGGGGGGGAGCTGAACCTTACTGACTAGAATAATAGCGATGTGGATATTGCCTTGGATTGATGCATCCTTTCAGGTGAGCCACTTCAGGTCAAACTAACATAAAAAGAAAAGTGCATCGTTGCCGAAAAGCATTGCTGGAAACAGATTGCCATCATTTGTTGAAAATGAATGAGATCGTATTTGTATTGATCAACAATGAAGTCATGCATACCGGATACTACTAGGCTCCGGTACTTACAATAGTAAGTCGCCACAAACGGTGTATCTCGGATGCGAGAGCTCCTAGTGGTCTACCGGGGAAATATATGATTCAAATGGAGAATTTAATATCAGGACGGCACGTTGGCCATGGTAGCTCAAAGGTTAAGAGCGACTGGACGGAAACCAGGAGATCCGTGGTTCAAATCCCGGCCATGGCATTGAATTTTTCATGTTGACTCAATCCATCAAAAATCTTAGCCTATGTACGGCTAGTGTGGAGAAATGATTAATTTCCATCAATTAACTAAAGCCACTAGTTGAAGTTATTCCCACTTCAATGAAACCCATTTTCAGATGGAACACAAGTTGAACAGTGACTTGAATCGCTCTTGCGCGCGATATTCGTGCTCTGTCTTGAGAGGAGAGCTGAAGAATACATTACAATGCCAGATCACGCAATCTGCTAACAGAGAAAGTTTATCATCGCGTTGTGGGATAATGGTCTGTTACGTCGTGATAAACTGATAACAGCATTTACCAGCAGCTACCACTTCCACCGAGCCTGGTACAGTCTCACCGCCAAGTTTGTTCACTGACGTTTTTAAGGGCACTTGGGAGAGCTGAGGGAAATTAAATGTCCGCAGTATTTTTTTTAACACCGTTATCAAATAAATACTGTAATGTTGACTTATTCCGGAGGTAGAAAAAAGATGAGCCTTCCTATCAAAACTTGGTTTGTTTGTTTGTTTTTCTTCATTTTTTAAATTATCTTTTTATGCGAAATCAGTCGACAGGATCAAAGATGTGTCTCTGTGTGGGCGGTTGAGTACCATGTGATTATATTATCTTCATAAACAGTGCTAGATTTTCTTAATGTTTCATTAGCATTTGTTTTTCCGTGTATAGTCGTGTGTATTTTCACTAAGTTTGTCGGATCATCACCAGGGGTCGGTCGAGCTATTCCTTACTTCAGTTGTTCATGATTAGGAATAGCGTCATCGTCGCTGCCTGAGATTTGATCCTGCTTTCCTATAATGAATGTGCATTAACACATCTGAGTGCTGCAGTTTTTTTGGCCGCTACCTACATACTTTGGTATTTATTCGCGCAAAGTACTTTGTCCATCATACTTCTGATTCTACTGGATCTTTTGTGAGTCAGCTGTCTTTACTTGTTATCCGGCAGTTAAAGTTCTGCATAATTAATAATGATTATTTTAAAATATATGTGGAAATATTGGGCTTCTGAGCCGATTTATAGGCTAGAATATTTTCTACAATTATAGTCATCATTTTCTGTTTTGTTTGGTAATTATTATTACCATTCCTACAAGTCAAAGACTAGAAATTGTGGCACTGAAATGTTCGGCAAGATGCTTCAAGAATACTATCTTGATACAAATAAAAATACAAATTCTGTTAGTTGTATTTAGTTGTTGACCGCGATGCTAAAATAGAATTGCTAAATTATAGTTTCTGTGTTATTCTTGTCATTCTGGGTGATTTCATTCCCCTCTTTAATTACTGATAATAGGTTAGCGTGAATGTGGTCCAGAAAGGTATATTTAAGAGCCAAAGTCTCTGAAATGCGGAAGATTAGGAAATAAATAAATATGAAAACGGAAATATTAAATAAACAGATTACATTCTAATCAATGACTGAAAACGCCTAATGAGCTCATCCAAGAAATGTGCTCATTTTAATTACTGTATTTGCATGTATATTACATCAATATCTTGTACTTTTACGCTACACAATTGCTGCTTTTTATATAAACAATTTTATTCATAAATACCACGCGATTAAAATAACAAATTTTAGTTTTATCCGCACTTCCAATAACAAACAAGAAATAATTAAATATACCAGCTGGTGCAAATATTCAATTGCTTACTCCGAAGTTGCTTCGCGTGTATAAGGCTACAACGACACTTATTTTTGAACACACTCTTGCATATTTATTTAATAAAGGATGCTTAAAGTCAAGAACAAGTTATCTTGTATGGCAGAACAATGTTCTTGATAATATGTTGCAGTAATTGCTTTAGTGCATTAATAATAAGATTGTGGCCTTCGTTATGACTGTTAGTCAGCACAATGTGAAGTCTCTAAACAGCTGTTCTCATTTACGAGAAATTTGTCTAATGTCAGCACTTTACGACTGTCTGGGTCACGCCTACATTGTTTCATAGTCCAAGTTTTCAGGAAACTAACAATATCATTACCGGAATCTCATGTTTGTCTTCGTTTTGTGTCTGATTTTTGTTGCTTTTCGTGCTGCTGCAATCTGCATTCTTATATTGCAAATTATGCTTCTTTTATATTTATGATTCCTCAGCAGCCTTTAATGCTACTATAATTAAATATCTCTCTCTCTCTCTCTCTCTCTCTCTCTCTCTCTCTCTCTCTCTCTCTCTCTCTCTCTCTCTCTCTCTCTGTGTGTGTGTGTGTGTGTGTGTGTGTGTGTGTGTGTGTGTGTGTTTGTGGTATGTGTTTGTATGATTGCATTTATTCTATAGCGGTCAGAAATGGAAAAAGGGAAATGTCTCACTATTAGCAGTAACCTATGACGCATCACGGTGGTCCAGGGCCGACCACCCACAACAGGCATCCCACCGATACGAGGAGGTCATTTGGTTCGCTGCCTATCGTAGCTCCTCACGGTGCCGAGGAACGTAGTTCCTCACGAACTCCCCCTGGGGTGGAATCGAACCCAGGCGCTTTCCGTTGCAGTGAACCAAAGCACAACGCTCTACAAGCAATCACCACAGCGTAGGACTGTATTAGCAGTGTCTTCTTATATGCTCGTACACAGTGTTTCCGTTTCGTGTACGGGATGCTATGTGCCAGAATTGCGACGTTGCGATACTTCCTGCTATATACGCTAGCTTTCTGAAAATTAGTGCGAATTAAAGTCTCACTATTAAAAGCATTGGAACATATAAGAATCGACGAGTTTACTTAACTTTCTTTACTCACTCGGTCTGTTGTCTCTATTCACTCGGTCTTAGTCTGTTCTTACAAAGGCTCCTTCTCTCTATTTCATGACAATTGGGATAAATGGTTTGGAATTTTCTTTATTACATGTTTCTTTATAGGTATAAGGAAATAGAGAATAAGTAGGCTTTAAACAATAGTTAAATATTTTGAGTACTGGTTGCTATGTATGTAATAAAAATTTAGTTATTTTTATATGGGGCAAGACAGGAAACTAATGATTTCCTATTTTAGACAAGTATAAATAATTGAAAATACAAACCTGTAAGATATCTAAGCAATAGTAAAATCCATAAAAAGTATATTTGACATAAACAGACAGGATATAAACTTTTTGAGTAGAGGGAGTTTGTTTGTCTCTTATGGTTTCATGGAGAATGCAGAGGAACTCTGAGGATATTCCCAGAAATCTCATGATATAGAATGGGGTATGCAACCATTAATAGAGAAAATATAAAGATATAAAAATAAATGGATTGGTCACCTTTATCGAAAGACAGAATAAATAACAGCAAAACAAGCTGTTAATTATAGACCTAGAGGACGAAGATAAACAGAATGTCCCTAGAAAAGATGACTTCAAGAAATATGAGACCGAAATAGATTAATGCCCAATCCGTGAGGGAAGGAGAAGCAAAGAGGTACTTTCAAAATTCTTCGAGCAATTATTGAAAAAAAAATCAAATTTTTTATAACAGTTTTTTGCATCAATGGTAGCTTGAGGAAGGAATATTTCTGGCACGAGTATTTGTATCAAAAGATGCTAGTTAAACTAAGTTTGGTATTTAACTGAGTTTTGTTTTTGAGTATAGTATTCACACACATACGCGCGCGCGTGCACGCAGACACACGTGTATATTTTTCTAATTCATACTTTTCTGTTACTCAAGGATCTCAAATTAAATCTCAACATCGAATTTTTTGATAAGATGCAATATTTTGTACTTACTGGTATGTACTTGCAGTAGTACCAATTACAGAAACTGAAAATTGATGCCTATAATTTGTTTGTATGTTTTACTTCCACATACCACAGCATTAAGAGAAAATAGTAACGATTACTGTAGTAACTACAGCCTTTTCAATTCCACCACAGTTGTTAAATTTTACAAAGACAACATTTAAGGATTTGAAATACAAATTAAGGAATAAATATCAATTTAAGGTGGAATTTATGACACAAAGAGCTCAGACAAGTTGATACTGTGACTTTTTGGGTTCGTGAAATCAAAAGTCCAGGTTACAAACACAAAAAATCGCACTTTATTTCTGTAGAAATACGCTTCGTACACATACACAATACAACATAAAAGGTCAACAAACACAGCTGTTTACCCGTACGCGTTCAATTACCGACTGACTGCTCTTTTGTGGGCTAGCTGCCTTTTTATAGTTTACTAACATTCCAGAAATTTCTCAAACAATCGAGACCCGGCTAAAACAAAGGCGAACACTCGAGAAACCCGTCTCCTCCCGCCCACCATTTTGGCGAGCTTTTATCTCCACACTGCACTGCCGTCTCTTTGATCTCGTTGCCCGCGCCGCCTCCAATCGACAATGGCCTGGCGACAATACACTGCATGCCTCTTTTTTAATATACCTACCAATTGAAAAGGTGCTGAAAAATGTATATATACATACATATATACATAATTTTTATATATAATTAGTAGCGTATGCGTGGGATACAGGTGGATCTAAGAGGATGATATAAGAAACATTTCGTAAATTAGAAAAGGAAGCAAAGAATTTAGAATTGATGAAGGTATCACTATTTGCGAAGAGGAAGCATTTAAGAGAGGAAAGACTTTATTATGATTGAAAATTAGAAATGTGAAAGATGAAAGCTTCGGCAATAAGTTTAATAGTTTTCACGGCTAATAAATACTAGAACGGGTTTAATAACCTGTGTTCCGTTTTCTTAACGCAAAACAAAACGTGGGCTACACAAACGATTAGTTAGGTCTATCCTGTTAGAGTTTGACTCTAAGTAAGGAAAATATACAACGGTAAATGACATTTGAAAACAAAGTGCTAAGAAAGATTTCCAGACCACTATATGAAAAGCTTGTTACTATCAGATGAACTAATCTTCCTATTACTGAATAAGCTATTCCTTAAAAGAACTTAATCTCTCTCTCTCTCTCTCTCTCTCTCTCTCTCTCTCTCTCTCTCTCTCTCTCTCTCTCTCTCTCTCTCTCTCTCTCTCTCTCTCTGTCTCTGTCTCTCTCTCTCACACACACACACACAAAATGAAATGTGTAGTGTTTAACGCCCACTTTTACTACATTCGGCACCGCAGGCGATGACACTGATGATACATGAGATGAAGATGGAGCACCGGTGGAATGAGATGGCGGGGGAAACCGGAGATCCCGGAGAAAACCCGCCCCAGCGTCGTGTTGTCCACCACAATTCTCACTTTGCGGTCGCCTGGGATCGCACCCGGGCCGCCTTGGTGAGAGCCAAGCGGTCAAACCACTGAGCCACGGCGCGGCCTCACACACACACACACACACACACACACACACACACACACACACACACACACACACACACACACACACAGTTTACATTGGTCCAGATATAAATGTTTGTACAAATATTTTTCTATATATTATCTAGTAGGTGCAACGTGTATGATTGAGGAATACTTGGGAACATAGAACATTCTACAATCTTATTATTTAATGCTCACTTCCAGTGACTCAGCTCGTTTGTCTAAAGTACTTAATTCTGATTATGTATGAGAGCACCGTAATGCGACTTATTTCATAACTTAAGCTTATGATATCAGTTTCCTGTTTGCTCTTGTCGACCACTTACAAATGGCCGAATGGAACTTTGATGACTAAACTAATCTGAGTCATCTAGACGCCAATTGCAGTTCGAACGTGTTGAGGAATATAATAATGCTTAGATTTGCTTGGGAATCATTTACGTAGCTTCTTTGGTATGGGAGTGCCGATTTGGCAATATGTCACCATATTGAAAATAACAGTATTTAAGGACTGCATATTTTGGCATTGGTGGGCCATTCCAGTGAGGAGATTCTAGTTTGGGTTATTGCTGTGGTCCCGCTGATCTCAGAATCAACCTCTCCATGCCGTCCTCCAGTGGCAACACGTCGCATCCTCTAACCATACATGGCTCAAGGTACGTCCGTTAGGGTCTTTAATATAATAATGTAACTGTTAACACCATTTCATCCCAAGTCTCTTAAAGACTTCGGGAGTGACTTGTATGTTGTTGTTTTCAAATGCTAGGCTTTGGCAATGAAGCCATTAGCTCCCTTGCTCTCCAATATTTCTGTGTAGTGGGTCCGGCAGGTAGGACTTCACAGGTTAAAAGATGTTCTTCAGACATTTCCTCTTCTTTGTTGCACAGAGGACAATTTGGACTTGTATAAATTCCTATTCTGTGTAAGTGTTTGGCCAAATAATCATGTTCCGTAAGTAATCTAAAATTTGCTACTGCAGCTTTACGTGGGATTTCTGGAATAATTTCTTTGGCTTTGTTAGATATTGATTGGTTTTGTTTGTTTTTATATTTGCTTTTGATTAATCTTTTTATGGATGTAAAGGGTAAGTTTTCACTTTTGTTCTGAATTAAATTTGTACCCTTTTTGGCAAGGAAATCAGCTGATTCATTTCCAGCAATTCCACAATGTGCAGGTATCCACTGTAATATAATTCTTTTCTGTAGTTTTTGAAGTTGTTGGATTATTTTGTGACATTCTTTAATTTGGATTGACCTCATTTTATATGAACGTATTGCACATAATGCTGCTTTAGAATCAGAAAGTATGATAGCATTTGGAGTGACTTGTATTGAAACCCACTAATTAAGACATAGTAAATTGGCATATTATAGAACTCGGTGTTGTCTATTTATCTCTAATTCTGTTCCTGCCTGGCTCTACCACTTATTAGTACCATCTGCTCCCATATCCTTCCAGCTACGCTCCAAGTTACAGAGCAGATTCTAAGCGCTATCATACATTATACTCAATCTGTAAATCTTTTGGTGTAACCCCTTTGGTATACAATTTACTCACCGTAACAATATTACGCTTAAGCGATAATTAAAGCATTTAAGAGCTGATCGCTTTGTGATTCGTTTGAAATTCATTCTTCTTTGCTTGGCCGAAAACTAAAATAGAACAATGACCTATTATTTGATAATATAATAGGATAAACATTTGAAAGACACACGGCTTATCTGGAAAATGCTTAGTAGCAACAAAAACAAAATATAAATTGTGAGAAAATATAACATCAACGAGTTCTATTGCTTTGTATAGTAATATTTAGTATGTCCCTTAAGATTTGCCAGTTATCAGAGTGAAGAGGACTTCAGAAGTCATTACCAAAAAATAAAATTATAGATTACAAGATAAGCACATTGGTAGTTTGAGGTGGAGAGATTTTCTGGAAAATCTAGGTGATGAAACCTTGAAAGGTGTTCAACTTAAATACCAAGTTTAGTACTTAACCGACCAATCTTTTTAAAGTTACGCTCTTCAGAGACAATGGCATATACATGGACATACACTGACCTTTTTCTAAAATCCTCTTTTGGATTCAGGGAGCCCCTAAACATACGTATTTACAGTGAAATCTCGGTACCAAAGCTTTGGATGCTGTAAGATACCTTCTCTAATTACTATGTAGTACAACTATTTCTGGTTTATCAGATATAATATTAAATTATATAACTTTATAATCCTCCAAACAAATTAAGATGGTTAGAATATTTTCATAAAATGAGGATAATAACTCATGACTCGCTTTGGGCAATAAGAAAAATGGTAGGAGTAGTAAAAGATTGTTCGATGAAGTGGAAGAAAATTATTAAGACAATAATTGCAGTAATTTGCATGAGATCGAATCAGATGGAGGAGAATCATTTGGACACTTCTTGGCGTAAGAAGGATGTTAAATCAAGGCAAATGATTAACCAGGTTATTAAAGGCATACAAATTTAATCTCGAAGTTTCAATTTTAAGGTAATACAGCAAATCTTGTAATATTCAGTATGTAACTTATATTGCCGACAGTTTTGTCATGTTTAAACGTTCTAGCTTGTACGGTTATTTAACGGCTATCAGTTTTTTATATGTAAAAGCATTGCTAATAAAAATTATCAATACCTACACATTTAGAAACAATCTGATGAAAATAGCTTTTACGCAAATGAGTTAACAAAAAGAGTCATCACATATCATTCATATTTATGAATTTTTAATAAATGAGGAAGACTATTCTTTGTATTCTCAAAAATTATTATTTATTTATCAACATATGAGCATTATTTAAGCGTTCTAAAGCGCCGTGACGCAAGAGCCCATGAAGAGCCAAGACTTACCACACGACCGCCACAACTTTCATCTCGGCCTACAATGGACATCATAAGTGAAGGAGAGCAGTAGTAGTGGATGAGACCTGGTTAGACCATCCGCAGGTCGTCGCAAACCGGAAGCGCAGTGGTTAGCAGAGAACTAGAGAATGCAAGAAAAATAATAGATGAGTGTCACTGAATGGGCAAGTCAAAAACAGTCAAATTTGGTACTCAATTTCAGCATATTTTAAACAAGAAGAATTCCATAGCTACATGTTCATCATCCTGAATGGCCTTGTCATTACTGGTAAACTACGAGAGAGAGAGAGAAAGAGAGAGAGAGAAAGAGAGAGAGAGAATGTTAATACACGCAGGACGCAGATATGTTAAATGACGTGGCATATATAAAATAAAACGTTTTGTGGGTGAACCGTATTTGAGGTATTATTTCCTGCTGATTCCGATATTGAAATACGCTTTAAGAAGGAAAAGTCATTGTTTTTCTCCGTGGTCATTAAAAAGTTTAGTACTTCCAGTCCAAAATGTAGAGATCAGCTTGTTAATAATCCACCTTTGCTTTAAATAAACTGTGCACTTTTGAAATCTCAAAGAAAATGTAAAAATCTGCAAGTCTATAGAAAAGAAGAAAATAGAAGAATGCGCTTTTGTAATAAAAGTTTGTGTAGGAACGACGAGAAAAGCTAAGTGAATGTAATTTGAATGTAAAAGCGTTGACGTCTTATTTTCCCGCACACTGACTATATATGGAACAACAACAATACAGGTAACTCATACATTTACGTATGTTTTCATATTTGGTGAAGCAATGTTCTACATATCTTAAAATGAAGTGACAATACATGACAAATATGTAGAACTGTTATCTCTGAGGCTTGAACATTCAACAGTAGTAGAAAAAGTATAAGAAATTCATGTATTTACATTCTCATTTGTGTAATAAATTTAATTCCTCTGTTTAAAAGTTAAAAACAGATAAACATATGCTTTTGAAAAAGCTTGACTGCTATAACATAAGGACACTTTACTACTGAACTATTATTACCTCTTGACCATTCTCTATCTTTACTGCAGAATATTTAAATGTATTAATATTAGGAGTTCCGATAAAATAAGCCGATTATTTTATGTGTACATCATATGTAGCACACCACAGTGAGAATCCCCAGCGTGTAATCCTGACTTCTGTTCCTCTTTAGCTACTCATTATTGCGTCATTTAACGTTTCCTTGTAGCTAAACGAAGATAGACGAGCTTGAACTTAAGTCGTATTATTAAAACTCGCATCACTATATGCTGCACCCGAAGTTTCAGAATCGATCTAGGTGGCTCAGTACGTTATGAGATGGCTTACTGATCCCGAGGTCGCGGGTTCAAACCTGGCCCAGACCGAAGATTTTGAAATGTTGATACAGAAATTATGGATCAGTTAAATAAATAGACTTATAATCAAATTAAATAGGTATGAATATTTTGTGTATTTGATTTAGGTAAATGTTAGGGTTGGCAGTTAATTATGAGTACAGGCTGGCTCAGGGTAATTTATTAAGTAAGATTATTAGCGAGGGCTAGGCTCCGGCCAATTGGCACAAGTAGTTTGGTAAGTTACGTTAGCGAGAAGTGTGAAAGTTTCCAACGTTGTCAGATTAGGTACAGATAGCCTTAGCTTGGAATTCGTGAAATATGTGTGAAGATTTCTTACAAAATCTATAGAGAGACTTTAGGAGGAAGGAAGCAAGTTTCAGTAATATAGAAATGGAGTATACATCGTATTAGAAGCTAGTAGTGGGGACCAAAGTGTCATTATTTTTCTTTTATTTGTTTGTTATATAATATATATGTATATATGTATCTCTTTTAAACAGTTTTTTTTCATTATTTCCATTTATTTTCTTATCTGCTTTCCTTAGTTTCACACCTATTCACTATACACATAAACACCCAAGCCCAAGGCGGGACTCGAACCCGCGACCTTCTACGCGATGGAACGCTAGAGATAGCGACCATGGCTACGAGGGCCGGCAGTAATTAGCACAAGAAGAGGTTATTAGGGGTAATTTGGTAGCTGAGCAGGACATTCTATACTCCTCCACAGGAGAGTAAGTATCCGAGGCCTGAGACGTAGGGGGATTGGCGAAGGTTCCCGCACCCTCCCTGGACAGGTGTATGACACTTTTGTGAATGAATCTTCTCGGTTTTAGTGTACAGAATGAATAGGGCGCATGTTTTTTTAACGGTCTGCACCTTGTGTAGCAGGTGATCTCTGCCACACACATTCGCTGTCTTTGTCCCACAGCACATTCCTTACAGGGACCTCGTTTGCGTTGCTGGACTATAGGCAGAATCTAAAACACTACTGGACGTACTCAATGAGACATCATTTACATGCTATCGCGCAGTATAAATTTGAAAAAGGTTCCTCCGAATATTTATGTATAGATTAGTTTCCATTGGTCGGCACCTTCTTGAATACCTAGAAAGTTATCAAACGTTTCAAACTTAGATTCCGGCTTACTTTTACACACCCATTCATTCCCTGTGATAGGAGGACTCTGCTCGAGATAGCAGCTACCACTTCGTACAGTGAAATGAGTCAGACATATTGCTTCCAAATTGGCGTTACACTGTGAGACTGAGAAGCGTGCTACAATATGCTTAAAAGCTACAGTACAATGTTAGAGAACTTCTGCGGGTCGACACTGGCATTAACTAATGATTAATAATAATAATAATAATAATAATAATAATAATAATAATAATAATAATAATAATAATAATAATAATAATAATAATAATAATAATAATAATAATAATAATAATAATAATAATAATAATAATAATAATAATAATAATAATAATAATAATAATAATAATAATAATAATAATAATAATAATAATAATAATAATAATAATAATAATAATAATAATAATAATAATAATAATAATAATAATAATAATAATAATAATAATAATAATAATAATAATAATAATAATAATAATAATAATAATAATAATAATAATAATAATAATAATAATAATAATAATAATAATAATAATAATAATAATAATAATAATAATAATAATAATAATAATAATAATAATAATAATAATAATAATAATAATAATAATAATAATAATAATAATAATAATAATAATAATAATAATAATAATAATAATAATAATAATAATAATAATAATAATAATAATAATAATAATAATAATAATAATAATAATAATAATAATAATAATAATAATAATAATAATAATAATAATAATAATAATAATAATAATAATAATAATAATAATAAGTTGTATGCCTTATATCAAAACAATAACTGCCAATTTAATTTAAAAGTTTTACCTAAGCTTGTTTGCTATTTTCACCAACGCTTGTCTTTATATACTCCCTAAAGCTATTCCTCATATAAATCTCAACCTTTGTAGAAAATTAATTTGGTTAAATATTTCGTTGCAGGTGCAAGGGAGATAAAGGGAACGGAATCGATAGTCATTTTCAAAAAATGGTTCGCTCTCTGCTGGGCTTGAAATTACACGCTCTTCGCTCGATATACTAAGTTAGCTTCACATCTACCACTGACAGGTAGGTATTCAAAAATTAAGATCAATAACGCAATACCTTGTGTCTCATGACACGAAATATTATTGAAAAAGTATATGCTTATTTTGTTTATCTAAGGTATTGTCTGTGTCTATCTGTTGGTGTATCAATTGCAGAAAGCTACACGAAGTTCATTCTGATGAAGTATTGCTACTACTACTACTACTACTACTACTATTACTACTACTACTACTACTACTACTACTACTACTACTACTTCTACTACTACTACTACTACTACTACTACTTCTTCTTCTACTACTACTACTACTACTAGTACTACTACTGGGGTTTAAGGGCTTATTTCACCCATGGTTTTATTTCACCCTTGGCTTATTTCGCCCTATGGCTGTTTCAGGGGTGTACCCTCTTCAGCATAGACTTTATTTGGGGATTTAGGGAAAGTGGCTTTTTTTGCTTTCTTTATTTACATTTGCATATATTAATAATTTTTCATGTGTATACTTCATTGCTAATTACTAATTGTAATAAGCTTTTTATTTTTTTAATTTTTTGTTTTTATTATTATTTTTTATTTTTTGTAGTACCTTTCTTTTGTACTTGTGTTTTTTTGTAGTAGTACTTTTTCGTATATATAATATATGTACAATTATTTTAATATGTGTTGAATCACAATGGTCAGTTGCTAAGCTAATAGTATCCTGAGGTGTTCTTGAATCTCGTCTTCCTCGGCCTCCTTGATCATAGCATGGTGTCGTATAAGAGTGACGATCGGTAGAGCTGTGGTCTCCTACCAACTCACAGAAGTGCCCTTGTTAGATCACTGGGAGATTATGACCCCACTAGACGCCGTTCTAGACAACATCGGGTCCCCCACATGGCATGCGGGCACCCAAGATAACCCAGGAGCTAATCCTAACAGCAGCTAAAGCTGAGCTCCACATAATCTCCTAAGTTATTTGGCAACAAAATTATCCCCAACCCAAAACTAAATTAAAAACACCAGGATGCAGGGAATTGCATCCCGTCCTTTCATCCCGAAGGTACAAATTGTAACCTCACAAAATTCTTCAAATCTCAAAACCTACACCATACCCATCCTACAAAATCCCGTTCAAATACCTTACCTGCGGTAAAACCCTTAACGGGTGGGCACGCAGCAAAAACCTTCTGGCTATATACAGCCAGCCAGCACGGTCTGGTCTGTGATCTCCGTCTTCTTGTAGCTCCCTATTGCTTCAATCAGCAGCCTCTTGTATGGCCTCTCGGATGCGTTCGCAATGTGATGTTCTGATGAAGTTCACTTCAGAACTGCAATCGGAACTTTCATGTTATAGATTTTGTTATACAAATATTTTAACCATTTTAATCAATATGATTTTGAAATGATGAAAAATAGAAAAATATATTCCATGTATGGGGCAGTTATGGATGGGATATTTCGGAAATCGCTAACGTCTTTTAACTAAATTTACCATTAAACGATTGTTTGATTTTCAGTTATTTCAGGTGAACTCTCGGTGTGGAATTTTAAATAAAATGCAATACCTACTTCCTCTACATATCAGAGAAATTAAAAATCGGAGACAATAATAGGCTACAGATAGAAAAATAGAGTAGAGGAGGTAAAGTTTATAGAAAATCAGAGGTTTAACATCGCCCCGAGCTACAAACAAGCAATATAGTTTACGATAATTTGATAAGGGTCACGACCTCCAGCACATGAAGCATATCTAACTTGGAGATAATAGGACGGCTGTTTTCGCGCGTGCTAGGAACCGTGCAGTAAATCACATTATGCAGGGAGGGGGGGGGGCGACAAAGACGCCGATAGTGAGGGTGGGGCACACACTATTAGAGCAACTTACACCTCGCGTGCACCAAACACTTTCTATGGCTTATGTGAGCACACCAACTCCTTTCCTTTTTTACAGAAAATTGTTTAGTAGGTATCCTAAAGTAAAAAATACTGTAATTTCTATTATAATGAGCGCAAAATTTATCCTAAAAATATAATGGTTATGAACTGTTGAAGTACTTCTTGCAGTTTGTCATTCAAAAATGCACGCTAAAGATAGCCGGAATAAAGTATGTACCTTGTGCGTGTGTGCCCTCTTTATATATATTATAAGTGTGTGTGTGTGTGAGAGAGAGAGAGAGAGAGAGAGAGAGAGAGAGAGAGAGAGAGAGAGAGAGAGAGAGAGAACGCATGTGCACTCCAATTGTAATTGTAATTAATAAGTGTCTTTGGGGAGATTTGAAGCTACATTCTGGCATCGTTACATTTCCTAAGTTAATGAAGGATCATTGCGAAAAGATATTCAGACTAAAACTTTTACAGGATGTAAATGCATGCATTGATTGTGTCTTTAGCGCGGTGGTAGCTCTGCTATTTACCAACCGGGATACACTAATTGCCTCCCGGTGCCGGTGTGGATATTTCCTCCCTCTGGGAAACCTAGACTGTGTTACACTCAGCTTCGTTAGCTCCCAGAGACTAATAGAGAAATAGCGAAGACCTGACTACGTCCTACCTCATATCCTATGTCCAACTCTCCAGTACTACCTCCAGTGGTGGACAGAGGTGAGGAACGCAGCGATCGGTTTTGCAATGAGCTGTTACGCCACTGGATGCATGCTTTCTAAATCCCATAGTATACTTTTATATAATCATGTTTGACTATTAAGTAAGATTTGGTTTTCTCTTAATCGTATTATATCTTGGTTAAATGTATAATACGACTAAAGTTTATCACCAATTGTCCTCTTTTAAGTATCTAATGTTTTAGATTCGCATTTCTCTACCATTCTTCAACAAAGTGTCCTTAAAATCTTATTCTTTCATCGACTTGAGAGGTAAGGATCAGTAAAATAGTTCTAAGACATATTTCTTTATACATAGATAGAAAGGCAATCAAGGGAAAACAAGAGGTTTAAGCCACAATCAAATATTTCGGGTGCTGTTCAGTATGTAGTGGCTTCGAAATTCTCCTCTCTTTGTATGATCAGAATAAAAGGGGAGGAGGAAGAAAGAACAACAACCTTACATTTGAGAGAAGTGTGAGTATTGGAAGAGTAAACCATAAAGTGCGTACACTTTGAGGCAGCGAGGTTTCATCTATTTTTTACAACTTCAAATTACAGAAAAGTCCATCCAGAAGGAAAATGACTTCAGAGGCTAATCGCAGAACACTTAAGATATACATTTAAATTTTCATAATATCTTAAACATGTTGTATTTTAATCAAAATCATTGGAGGACTTTTAGAACACCAAAATGTTCGAAAAAATTCCATGGAAGCGGTACCTTTTTAGCTTGCATCGCAATCTAGGAAGATACCTAGGTTGCGATATCTTAGATACAAGGCATAAACAGACATACCGAAGATCTTTTCTTGAGACTCAGAAAGTCTGCAAACATTTAACTACTTCTAGTGAAATCTCGGTGCCAAATGTTTGCCTACAGTATAGTAATTCCTCTACTTACTGTTGGACCTAGTTGAGAAAGTAAAAGGAAATGTCAGAGACCCTCATAAAGCAGTTTAAGAAAGGCGTATGTTTGACATAATTCAGAGACGAAAAGAAGATTTAAAGTTCACTATTTGAGTAAGAACGCGCCATTTTAGCATGCCCAGAGATTCCTAAGAGAGATTTCCCACTCCGAATTATCACTTTGATGGAACAATCCATAAATGAATAACGATTTTATTAAATTTTCCCTTTTCCTTTTCAAGTAGCTCCGACACTCCCACAGACAATCGACAACCTGAAACGATAACCCTGAAATGAAAGCTGAAGTGAAATGATATGTGAAGTGACATGAAATCAAGAGGCAGAATATTTGGAGGATGCAATTAAAATTCCTGAAAAACTCCTGAAAACTCCGGTTAAACTCCTTGTCAGTAGAGATCGAACCCAAATGCGAGTCACACTTGTTACAGCCTGCCCCAACTTGCGTATTTATATACGTAAGTTTTGTCATAAAGCCAGTTAGGTCATATTGCACGTTGAATGAATGAAATTGATAAAATAATGCTGAATCCATATTGTTGAACGTTAATCAATATTCATATTTTTAGGATAGAAGAAAACCTGAAAAATGGGCCTTAACCTGAATGGAATCCAAACTCGGGACCTCTTGTATTTTCGTAAACACTCCCCCTCACACAAAGGAAGTAGGCTATCTTTATTTAGCTCGCTTTCTTCTCTCTCTGTACCTCCGTGTACAAATGTTGCAATCGATTTTAAAGCAACTTCTCGGTGAACTAAAGATCTGGTTGACATTGCAATATTTACTCTATTTCAGGATAATCCCACAACCCCACACTACGCTTTACTTGGAAAATAATTTAACTGAATTACTTAATTTAAATACAACTTAAATACAACTTACTTACAACTTAAATACTTTTAACGTAGCTCATAATTTAATGGCAATGCAGCATAAACTCGATATTAAGCAAAACTCAAAGTATTATTTACATGGAAAACATTACATTTTATCTGAACTTATCTATGAGCTAATAACTTAAAACTTTAAACACAGCCCAGAATTGGACGACAACGCAATATTACCTTGCTTTCAGAAAAATGCATCCATCCCAAAGCACCCTTTACCAGATAAATGTTTCCAAAATCTCAATTTTAATTAAACCAGCTTCCCAGTCACCAGAACTGAAACATTAAACATAGCTCAGAACTAATGACAATGCTTTCAAGAAATCCCTTGTACCTCTAACTACTCTTTTCATAGAAAGCCTTCTTGAAATGTTTGAATTAAATTAAACCAACTTCCCAATATGCTAGAGATTAGTAGCTCACAACTGAATTAAAGTGTAATGTTAACACACTCAAGCAAATTTGTCAACCCCAAAATACACTTTTCATGGAAAAGGTTTTAAACTGACTTACCTATGAAAACGTAAACTGGATGACAATGTAACATTAACTCTATTTCACTAAAATACTCCAATCGCAAGCTAAATTAACACGAAAACATTTTAAAACTTTTGATGTTCTCAAAAATATCTCCACAATTTTGGTTATAGTATCATATGTTTATGACATTTTCAACATTGTAAATGAAATGTACATCTTGAATTTTATGAGAAGATCAGTATGAAGTCCTTTGAAACTTTAAATAAGCTTAGATGTGGAAGAAAAACAGAGAGCGATAGAGAGAGAGAGAGAGAGAGAGAGAGAGAGAGAGAGAGAGAGAGAGAGAGAGAGAGAGAGAGAGAGAGAGAGAGAGAGAGAGCAAGAAGGGTGTTTAGTTTTAATTATTTAAATAAAGATGTTTTATCATTTATTATACTACGTTTTAAAATATAGTAATAGCATGTATAAAATAATTTCTCCTAGATCGATATAGATTTCTAATCCTATACAAATGCTTAAACCCATATATAATATCCTAAAAAATTGTGATTATGAATTTTTAGTAGCTCTGGAAATATTTGTAATATTTAAAATGAAGAATATGGGGTGCATACAATAGTAGCGATTCTAAGGCATCTTTGGAAAAATTCACACAAGAGCTCATATTGCAAAAAAAAAAAAAAAAAAAAAAAAAAAAAAAAAAAAAAAACCAATGCAAATGAAATGCATATCTTGAATTTTGCTGGAATAACTTCTGAAATCCTTTTCATTCTTAATGACTTGCATAACTCGTAAATCGCAAGAAAGACAAAATGTGTGCTCAAAATGTGTAACCCCATTAAAGTTGGTAAACAATATGCGTCAAATATTTTTTCCCCGTGGACTTAACCATTTCCGAGTTATTCCTCATTACTGATTTGTAGCTTCCTCAAATGAGAAGTACCTTTTTTTTTTCTTTGTGAACTGCGCGTTATAACAAGCCCAAAAATGTATTCCGCCCAAAAATCCAAAAGTTTCATGTTCGGCGTTTCACCGGAAGCATAAGTTTGTGCCTTAGCTTTTGAATATTGGTAAATACCAAATTCAGCGTTTTTCAAGATGTGACACGAAGAAAACTTCCTTGGCTCAAACTAACTTTACGTGTAACATTTCTTAAAATTTTTGATTTTATAAAAAATGGTATCAATGATTTTTATTAAACTAGCATACACTCAACAGAAATATATACCTTGAATTTTATTGCAACAAAATATTACAAATAATAATTCTGGGTGATATTTTCATAAGCGGTAAACAATAAGAGACAATATATTTCTGCACAGAATAAGGTAGATCGCGTTAAAGCATACATTTATTTCAAGTACACTTTTATGAAGTAAAGCATTTCCGAGATGTTCCATGTTATTGTTTGAATTTTTAAGTACTTATACTTTTTCCAATTAAGGGTATTTTATTCTTTTTTTTATCTCCTGCCAATGCTTAAGTAACAGAATTTCATAGCTTTTACATAGCGACAGTAGACTTCACTATTACTTAAGGATGCTGTACACATTCCAATTCTATTTTACAAGGGGGCCGCGCAGTGACTGAGTACTTAGACCGCTCAGCTCTCACCAAGGCGGCCCGTGTTCGATCCCAGGCGACCGTAAAGTGAGATTTGTGGTGGACAACACGGCACAAAGCTGGGGCAGCTTTTCTCCGGTTTCTCCTGCCATCTCATTCTACCGGTGTTTCATCTTCATCTCATGTTTCATCAGTGTCACCACCCGCGGTGCCGCATGTAGTAAAAGTGGGTGTTAAACACTACAGCATACTATTTACAAGGAAATTTACAATATTTCTACAAAAGCTTGCCTCAGTTAACATGAAGTAGATTGGGGAGTATGCGTTTTTATGTATAGCTTGTACAGAAGTAAATAGAGAAAGTCTTGAGAGGGTAACACATCAATTTATTGTATTTACATTAATACGCTAGAAATTAACTGGCGCAAATCGGGATTTGATGAAAATTCCGTTTTACAAATAGTTATTATTTATTTATTTATTTATTTATTTATTTATTTATTTATTTATTTATTTATTTATTTATTTATTTATTTATTTATTTATTTATTTATTTATTTATTTATTTATTTATTTATTTATTTATTTATTTATTTATTTATTTATTTATTTATTTATTTATTTATTTATTTATTTATTTATTTATTTATTTATTTATTTATTTATTTATTTATTTATTTATTTATTTATTTATTTATTTATTTATTTATTTATTTATTTATTTATTTATTTATTTATTTATTTATTTATTTATTTATTTATTTATTTATTTATTTATTTATTTATTTATTTATTTATTTATTTATTTATTTATTTATTTATTTATTTATTTATTTATTTATTTATTTATTTATTTATTTATTTATTTATTTATTTATTTATTTATTTATTTATTTATTTATTTATTTATTTATTTATTTATTTATTTATTTATTTATTTATTTATTTATTTATTTCTTTATTTATTTATTTATTTATTTATTTATTTATTTATTTATTTATTTATTTCTTTATTTATTTATTTATTTATTTATTTATTTATTTATTTATTTATTTATTTATTTATTTATTTATTTATTTATTTATTTATTTATTTATTTATTTATTTATTTATTTATTTATTTATTTATTTATTTATTTATTTATTTATTTATTTATTTATTTATTTATTTATTTATTTATTTATTTATTTATTTATTTATTTATTTATTTATTTATTTATTTATTTATTTATTTATTTATTTATTTATTTATTTATTTATTTATTTATTTATTTATTTATTTATTTATTTATTTATTTATTTATTTATTTATTTATTTATTTATTTATTTATTTATTTATTTATTTATTTATTTATTTATTTATTTATTTATTTATTTATTTATTTATTTATTTATTTATTTATTTATTTATTTATTTATTTATTTATTTATTTATTTATTTATTTATTTATTTATTTATTTATTTATTTATTTATTTATTTATTTATTTATTTATTTATTTATTTATTTATTTATTTATTTATTTATTTATTTATTTATTTATTTATTTATTTATTTATTTATTTATTTATTTATTTATTTATTTATTTATTTATTTATTTATTTATTTATTTATTTATTTATTTATTTATTTATTTATTTATTTATTTATTTATTTATTTATTTATTTATTTATTTATTTATTTATTTATTTATTTATTTATTTATTTATTTATTTATTTATTTATTTATTTATTTATTTATTTATTTATTTATTTATTTATTTATTTATTTATTTATTTATTTATTTATTTATTTATTTATTTATTTATTTATTTATTTATTTATTTATTTATTTATTTATTTATTTATTTATTTATTTATTTATTTATTTATTTATTTATCTATTTATTTATTTATTTATTTATTTATCTATTTATTTGAACTTTAATAAATTAACATGATTACAGTATTCGTTGAATCCAATTCCTTTAAACTGATTTAGCTTCACTGAGACAAATTTCTTACTGTAAATCATATAAATTTGCTTGTCCTACAAAATTTCTGAGCCCGCTCCTCCTTGAGGGTAGCTTTTCATATTAAAAATACTGAAAGGATCAAGATTTAAATATTTTTTGGGTGGAAATTGGTTCATTTATGCTGAATATCCTCATATTTCCCATCCTTTTCTGATGGTCATTTGTGATGTCTCTACCACAATCAATATATAATCTTGTTTTAAAAGTATATAAGTATGTTTGCCAAAATGGGTCGAAACCTGTATAAGGTTGTAGGTGGTTTATATGTCTGCCAAAAAGAAATATGTTCTGTATTCCCACTTAGAATTACAACGAAACTTGATTACATTGAAGAAAATATTGTAATGCAGGAGAAATGTTTTTAAATTTTGAGCTTACTTTGTAAGAACGGGAATTTCTTAAAACATTTGCCTAGTAGGATATGTGGAGTACATATAATATTTTATATCTTTCCACAAAAGCCATTTTCATAATAATTTCTCCTTATTTCTTTCTAATAACACTTTACCTTCAAGTGATATGACACTGCCCTGCATTGTTACAATTAAAATAATCCTCAATGGACAGGCTATAGTGCCATATCTTGCCGAAGGAGGTGTTTGGACGAGGTTTTACCCCGCTATTATCGCACGAGTTTGTAGCCAAATTAATTCCTTACATAACAAATGGTAGCTGTCAAGCGGGACCGGTACATAAACACGGCATTGGAAATTCATAAGCCAGCCAGCGAGCCACCCCACTACTCTCGAGTGATTATATGCAGCGGGGGAGGCCACTAAATACTGGGATTTATACCCTCACCAGGACCTCCACTCTGCCAGCTCTTAACTTATTATCGCTGTATCCCACCTCTGCCACCACATACAGCACAAAGTTTGTTATATTCGATATGTGTTTTTCGCAAATCATTTTCTGATTAGTATAAATTTACGGTATTTTTTAACATTTTACTTTTGTTTTAAAAAGCAATTCTTCTATCTCCGACAGTAAACAGTTTATTCACAATATTTTCAAATTAAATATTTTGAACTTAGTTATAGAAAACACAAATGTAATGGGCCCATACCAAAAGAGTTTTAATGAACTAATAACAAATGGTATATGGAACCTCTTTTAGACCACCATGTAGAAAACGTATTTCTAGGAAACAACTAACACTACGATAAGAAAAGTGTGTTTTAAAAGTTAGCGGATTAGTGATGTCGTAAAGTTCTCAGAATAGTTCTACATAATGCAACAGAAAAACTTACAAGGAAATCAATCTCTAACAAATTACCTTTTACATGTAAAATGTTTCGTTAATTAGAACACCATTGTTTTCATAGTATATGTTAAATACTCTAGGGATATATTACTTGTCATTCTGAATAAATCTGGTGTACGCACAGTTTTTATAATGTAAACCTTAAAAGGCCGAACGAGACCTACATTAAAATTAAACAATAAACACATAGAGACTACTTATATACAGTATTGTTTTCTGATATTAAGAATTTCTAAAAGGTTTGTTATTGGCTTAAATTGTTCATTGCAAGATATTTAGTTGTTTTCGCGATATGCTAACATTTAACAACCACCTTTTTAAAGTTTTAACTCTCGCTTCCGTCTCCAGTATTCCTTCTATAACTATAGCGAAAAATGTAAAAAGAAAATATTTCTTAAAACACGATTCTCGATTAATATGAAATAAACATAGCTATAAGCTTTTGTAGGAATATTTAATAGAGCAGACAGAGAAACATTTGTTCTTCATTTAATTAACTAATCCAGGCAAAGAGAACGATGATATGCTAAGGCAGTTTTTGCTTCCAAAGCCAGTCATTTGTAAGAGAAAATTCATTCACCACTGAAAACATTTCCTATGATTATTTTGTTGACATGCTTTAGATGGCACTTTATAATTTAATTTCATAATTTATTAAAATATTAAAACGTTGTAAAGCTTTTGAATATAACATTGATGTTATAAACATACACATTTGCAAAGAAGGCTTTCACTTTTAGTTTAGAATGTTATGGCGTAGAAAACACACGTAAAAATGATTCGAATATTTAATTCCAAGCAATGCTTGGAACTAAATCAGCGTTTAGCAACTACGACAGTGTAAAACAAACGAATAAAAACCAACATAACCATAAATAGGAATGGTATGTTCTATTTTATTTGCATGTCATAATCAGTTGGATACGTCAAATAGATATAATAATAGAATAAATTCTGTCTGGAAAGCAGTAGAAATCAATCAACCAATTATCAAATGTTATCATTCAGAATATTATTTTGTCCGGCATTTCGCAGACTGCGCGTCTTTTTAAAAAGAGTGAAGCTGGTAAATTGGAATTGAGAATGCTTATATTCATCTCCTTTATTTCTATTTCGTTGTATATGTTACGGACCTATGCTGTTGTCATCATCATCATAGACAAGGATTGGGTCCCCAGGATGCGTTTCCAAACATAATGCCGCTCTGACCATCATTCTGGAGTTCCCAACTTCCCATTTCCCACTTAGTTTATACTTCTAGCATAATTTACGTACTGTCCAGCAACGCAAAGAAGGTTCCTGAAAGATATGTGTTGTCTTACAGTGGGACAAGGACAGCGAATGTGTGTGGCAGAGAACGCCTGCAACACAAGGAGTTGATCGTTAAAAAGCATGCGCCCTAGTCACTCTGTACACTAAAACCGAGAAATTTCATTCACAAAAGTAGAAGCCATCAGAATGTTTTTGAATGCACTCTAACTGAACTGACATGGGGTGTCATAAACCTGTCCGTGACAGTTTTAGCCTAGTTTTAGACTGTTTTTAGAACGCTTTGCTTTTAGGGGCGCTGATGACCGCGCTGTTGAGCGCCCTGAATCACAATCAAATCAAATCAGAAATAAACCTGTCCAGGGAGGGTGTGGGAACCTTTGCCAACCCCCCTATGTCTCAGGCCTCGGAGACTATCTCTCCTGTGGAGGACAGTAGTATTATGTTTCCGTTTATGACCAGCACATTTATTTTCCTTTCATTCCTATTGTTTTAATTATATTTATGGGTATTTTGAAGCTAATTTGAAAATATTGCAATCGTATTCTATTAAGTTGTGTTAAGACGTATATACTAAGAAAGGTCTGTGTATTGTGTAAACGCAAACCCCAGGTAAAACCCATGGGTCAGTAGGTTGGCCACGGGAATCGAATCCGGCCTCCCGAATGCGGGCCACAAAAGTTTCAAAATGTTTCTATACAAAGGATAATTGGGGTAGGAAATTTGTTTAAGTGTCACATCACATCGCCGATATTTTGTTTCGTTTATGAGCTATGCTACCGAGACACAAGGCGTGAGGCCACGCCGTGGCCGAGTGTTTAAACCACTCGACTCTCACCAAGGCGACCCGGGATCGATCCTAGGCGACCTCAAAGTGATATTTGTGATGGACAACACGGCACCGGGGTGGGTTTTCTTCTGGACCTCCGGTTTCTCCCCCCATCTCATTCCACCGGTGCTCCATTTTCATCTCATGTATGATCAGTGTCACCGGTGCCACATGTAGTAAAACCGGGCGTTAAACACTACACATTTCTTTCATTTCAGACACAGGGAGTGTTTTCCTAAATGCCTTTTTTTGTATTCAAGATTTCAAAATGTATTTCTAATTAAATATCGGTATAAATTTTCTGGTGGTATACAATACTTTGTTTATCTACTTTATATATACCTATATCGTATATAAAGAAAAACAGTTATTTGTAGTTCGTGGCCTGGGTTGCATATGAATAAGAACTGGTCTCAGGATTCCTGGTATCATTTCCTGGTCTATGGCACGGTGCCAATCTAAATATTACTCAATCAATCCGACCAATCACCAACGAAAGCATAAACTATGTAGCATGTTCAGAATACTCTTTGTTGACGTCAGACGTTTTGCTGATGTTTAATAACGTATTTCCAGCGTGCTGTACTTTTGATGCTGACTCCAATATCTCTGTCGTTGATGAAACTGTGTCGTATGCTACAGCAGAAAACTACAGAACCTTCCTCTTAGGGTATGTATGGGTAAATATGAGAAAGAGAATACCAGTTAAGCTGTGTAATAAATTTAAATAAATGAGCTAACTGAGTTGATTTGCTGACTGAGTTTGAAGAACTAGAGCATTTTTTAAAAGCAGCACCAGACTGTTAACTGTGAAAATACTGTATTTCCTAAGTTCCGAAGGATCAATAAATTTAGATTTGAAATAACTGCCTTTGTGATAATAATGAGAAGCTTAAGTTGCTTTGAGTTGCTGAAATGCTAATCGCCAAGTTTTCCTGCTGATACAATAAGTACATGGTAATCAGAGTGTGGTCCTTGAGCATCTCGGATTGGCAATAGTCGATCAGAGTAATACAAAAATAGTAAGACTAGAAAGACACGAATTTAACTATTAGTAGACCACCTCATGACTAGCCCATCAAAGTAGCTACACAATACTTATCAAAACTTTCTATCCATATCTGAAATCACTTTCCCTCTATGCCTTGCTAAATTCCAGAATTCTTTTTTCCTTTTAAATTTGAAGAACTGGCAACCTGTTCTTTATGAATACAATGAGATCTAATTACCCGAAGGTTCAGTTAATGGATTTATTTTTGGTTGACTTCACCAGAACATTTAATGGCATTAGTTACACTGACTTATGGCTAATGGACTTTCCTTAAATTTTCCTGGATAATGACATGTATTTACCCCCAACATTACAACTCTCGCTTCTTACATTATGCATCAATTTTAGTCTCAATTTTAGTCATTTGAAGTTATCTGTTGCAATTAAACATTTATATCTCCCCTGTTATCTTTATAAAATTACTAATCTTACCGGCTAATAATTCTGGGAAATACTACCTGAGAATCAGAGAAATTTTATCCGTTGTTAGTACAAGGGCTGTTCAATAAAGAGTGATCAAAATCTTTTTACGGTCATAAATTTTCGCACTAAAATTCAATCTTATTATATATTGTTAGCTTAATGTGAAACAAACACCCCGTAGTAGTTTCATTGTTGGTACTCCTGTTTCCAACCTGTGAGAACCAGGACAATTCAGACATGTTCAGTATCGTCTACCACTGCAATGGAGATCACACTCGAGGAACAATATGCGGCTTTGAAATTCTGCTTTCGTCTCTACAAATCTTCATTTGAGGCCTATACAATGTTACAGGACGCCTATTGAGAGTCTGTTCTTCCCTACAGCACAGCTCGAAGGTAGCTTAAAATGTTTAAAGAGGGGAGACAATCAATTTCAAAGGAAGGTGGACCCGTGCTCCAGATACTGCTCTTATGGAAGAAAACATCAAAACTGCTGCTGCCATTATGAGAGAGGATCGACGAATTACCTTAAGATCACTTTCTGAAGTACTGAACATTTCACTAGGTGTCAGAAACATTACACATGAGAGGTGTTTGTGCGCGATGGTTTCCAAGACTGTTGATTTCCGATCAAAAGGACATTTGCATTAAAGTTGGTGTTAGAGGAAGGTCCGGAGTTTCTTTCAGACGTAATCGCTGCTGATGAAACTTGGCTACATCATTTTGATCCTGAGAGCAAACAGCAAAGCTCCTTCATCTCCAACTCCCCCCCCCCCCCCAAAAAAAAGTGGTTGCTTCTGCTGGAAAAAATTATGGTCATCTCATTCCTTAATATTCTTGGAATGGTTTATCAGCATGTTGTACCTGCACATACATCAGCAATTGGACAGTACTACAGGGATATCCTGAAAACATTTCAAGCCCAGATCAGGCGCAAAAGACCACATTTCCGTTTAGCAGGCTGAATGCTGCACTACGATAATGTGCGGCCGGATATTACCAATGTTGTTGCTGAATATATTGCAAAACTCAACTTGAAGTGCATCCCTCACCTTCCCTATAGTCCGGATTTAGCCCCATATGACTTTTTTCTATTCTTTAACTTGAATAAACGCCTTCGTGAGAGGATGATGATGATGATGATGATGATGATGATGATGATGATGATGATGATGATGATGATGAGTATAAGGGCGCTCAACTGCAGAGGTCATCAGTGCCCTTTATAAAACAAACTGGTCATGGCAAAAGCCAGATATAAATTCTTCTAAAACACTATAAATATGTAAATAGATTTACAAAAAATACATACACGTAAAAAACTATAAAAACAAAAGAAATATAAATCTAAAAAGCCATAAATTCTATTCGCTAAATCCTAAACTCTAAACTAGAACGGAATCTAAAAACCTTCTCCACTACTGCGTTATCTTCCGCTAGCATTTCTGCAGAGGTGGCCGGTCGCTGCAGAGACGTCCTGAGGTGTGCTAGGTGAAAACGCTCTAGCAGCACGTGTCGTACAGATAACGCTTCATTGCAAAACGGATACAGTGGAGCAGGCTCCTTTGTAAAAAGAAAACTATGACTAAAAAAAGCAGTGCCCAATACGTAACCGAGCCAAACTCACCTCCTCGCGACGAGATGATCGGCAAGAGGTAACCCAGGGAATCGGAAGTTCTTTGACAGATCTAAGTTTATTATTGCGGAGAGCGGACCTATTATCCATCATCAGAAGCAATGGTGAAGGCTGCGGATGTGATTTTGAAGGATCCCTCAAAAATGGTTTGCAGCATGTCTTTGTAGACTGGCGGAAACGCTGGGACAAGTGCATCACTTTCAGGGGAGACCATTTTGAGAAGGACCATCAAAATTAGGAGGATGAGTAAAGCTACGTTGTCAAAAAAAGATTGTGATCATTCTTTATTGAACAGCCCTCGAGGACTGCTGGGAATTAAATGTATTCTGGAACAAATATTTTAAGATTGGGATTAAGATTACGATGGAGGGGATTCGGTACCGAAACCTGTGTTTTATTGTACCTAAGCCCTAAATGGAGTACCCCCGGGAGGAAGGATGAGGCGATCTAAGGAGTCACGACGACGCCGAATAACCACATTTCTAACCTGAAAGAGACCACCAGATTAAAGATATGAAATGATAATGGAGATAAAGGGGAGGAACAGGAAATTTGGAGGATGTAATTAACCTGCCCCATTCACCTGGCGACCGGGGAAAACCCCCGAAAGAACCATGGGTCAGGTAGGCCGGACACGGGAATCGAACCCGAACCGCCCGAATGTGGGCCGCAGACGAAACCGCCTGAGTCATCCCACTAGCAATATGTTAGATATATGTGTGGTTTTTATAGGTCATCAAAATGCATTTTCCTTACATTTTCATAAATAAGTCATTTATGTACATTTAGATGCATTTTAGGTCACTTTCTTTAGTTTTCAAAAATGTATCGGGCATTTCAGATAATATGTGGTTAAAAGTTTATTTTATGTACATCATTTTTATAATATATAGATTTATAAATTCTCTAGCCATCTGAATTAACACAAACGTAAAACAAATTATGCTCTATTGACCATAATGAATTTCTGTGTTCTATGAAACGTCAAACCGGGGAATCATCGATTGCTTCATGTACAGATACGTCTGGAAGTACGAACATTGTATCAGTCAGTGTCCAAAAAAGTTATAGAAAAGCTTCATTTATGTCGAATCTAAATTTCTCTTTTCGTGCTGGGCGACTGATATGTCAAAACAAAAACAATCTACTATTCCGTTTGAAGCAGTGTGTTTCAGAATGGCATACCATTTCTATCGAAAACTTATTCAGAGTTGTTGCACCTATATTTTTATTCAAAGTTGCTGCTGACAAACGGTTTACAGTAAAACTTGTCGGGCGGGTAAAACATTTGCAAGCTCTTCAAAATGTGAAAAGAAAAACAAGGGTACCAATTACTATTGAAAGAAACGACATCAAGTAACAAGTATTCTTCCTTTAGGAAAAAATTATGTAGTGTTTGTTAGTACAAGTATTACGTTAGGAAAATTAGGGAGCTCCAAATGACGCGATTTTCGTGAACGTCACACTGATCACGAATCGTGAACGTCACGATTCTAGATGAATCAACTTTGCTTAAAAGCTACCCATAAAATTTTTATGAAGAGTCGTTAAACCGAATGCTAATCAAACTGTTTGTCCAACTGGCGGTATTTTGTAAGGAAAAAAAATTGTAGTGTTTAACGCCCGCTTTTACTACATACGGCACCGCAGGCGATGACACTGATGATACATGAGATGAATATGGAGCACCGGTGGAATGAGATGGCGGGGGAAACCGGAGATCCCGGAGAAAACCCGCCCCAGCGCCGTGTTGTCCACCACAAATCTCACTTTGCGGTCGCCTGGGATCGAGCCCGGGCCGCCTTGGTGAGAGCCAAGCGGTCTAACCACTGAGCCACGGAGCGGCCTCAGTTTTGTAAGGAGAAAACTCTAGAACTGATATTTGGTAACAGGATTTATCAGGCAATGACATAGTGTTTTCCAAATATGCACCTATCACATCTGCAAAACTGAAGAGAAGTCTTTCAAAGCATAAAACATTACCAGCTGACAATCCCCGTTTTTTTCACTTTTGATGACCTGAAGATGACTATGATGTGTACTGCAACGCAAAGTGAGGTAAGTGACCACATGATAACTGTAAATTTATTAATTTTTAGTAGTAATAATTGTATTTTCTACTAAGAAAACTACTTTTAAAATATAGTTCCTCACACTGCCTATTAATTATTGATGTGTGACAGTTATTAATCTAATACTCTGACGAAAAGTTCTAATTTTTAAACATTTTAGGTCATTTTGTAGAAACTGAAGCTGCTGACAGTGAAGCAAATATTACAGTTGGTTATAACGGTTGTGACAATTTTCACTTATCACTTACAAATCTTTCAGAAATATTTTCGCGACATTTACGAGGATTTGTAATTCTTCAAGCAGAGGGAAGTTTGTCACAGTTATAATTATTGTAATATGTTATGTTATTTTATTACATTTTAAGGGAGTTTTATAGGTCACTTTTAGACAATTTTAAGGTCAACAGCATCCGGTCATAGTTATTAATAGTACTCAGGGTAAAAGTAAGGTTTCACCATAAAAGTGTAATAAAATAACTACAAAAAGAAAGAGGCAACTTAAAATAATTGAAATATATTTGAGTTTAAAGGGCTACGTAGGGTAGTCAGCTAGTCTGAAACAAAGGTTGGGGGAAGGAAAATTGCTGTATTAGAGTTGCACCACCACAGGTCTCTGAAGACGAGTTGTACCTGAACGGCTACTGCCGCCATTGCTGTGTGTGCGCGCACAAGCCAGGATGATGGATGGAGGTGATCGTGGACGATACAGGTTGGCTGCTGGAATGTGACCTTATCACAGCCACCTGGAGAACCCTCTGAATCACTGTCCGCCGGCCACCGTCCCATTTGTTTGCCCAGGAGTTTAATATGCACGAGTGTGTTCAGTGGCAGTGTTGCTCTTATCGCTGATGTGTTTTAAATCAGTGATAACGAGGTTTACACTCTTCCTTTATGACATTCTCACCTTCTCTTGTCAAATATATCGCAGACGCTTTAGCCTCACATACGTGATACTTAGCATAATCTGCATCGAACTGTAAACTTTGGCTTTGTGGAAGAAAGAAACAAAAATTTGCTACGTTTCCATACTTTCTCCCCTGGTTTTATAACAAATCTATTAATGCAAAAGTTGATTTTTATGCATTTCATGCTAATCATGATAAAAGTTTGCATAAATAGTTTTATTCCATATTTTCTCGCATTTCCAATGAGGATAGAATGCAATAGGCTAAAGCGATAATGAAATATTTTAAGAATTGTTCACAAAGTTTCGGCTTTGAAATTCCGTCCTCTTTCCATGAAAATGAATGACTCCGCATTTCAGAAAAGGAATATCTCATATATACTTCACAAGTTGCAGTTTTAAAAACATTCACATAAACATTCAGGTTTTTATTGTAAATGAGTTCAAATTAGTTTTATTATATCAATTGTTATATTATTGATCCCTAATTATTGAAGCAAAGTGTTTTTCAAAGCTTGAGCATCATTTCAAGAAAGGATATGGTCATTTTAATGAGCTTTAAAGTGGTAGCACCTGCTTCATGTGGATCATTTTCAGTATATACCTATATTTAAAACTGTGTGAAAGCTTACAAGAAAAGTGTTCGGTGTGCGTATTAATAAGAATGCGTTTTGACCATAAATAGTTTTGTTAACTAGTGGTGTAAACACGGCAGGTTGAGAACATGATATCTTTACTCACATTTTATTATGAGAACATCTAGTTTTTTTTTTTTTTTTTAATTTTTGATAAAATTCCCTCCGATTGTCAAGGTCTTTCAAAACGTCTGTCTATCCCAGCCCGTTTGCCCGGCATAGATATTCATGTTACGCAATCACAGTTGGTTTAGGTTAGCTTTAATTATTATTATTATTATTATTATTATTATTATTATTATTATTATTATTATTATTATTATTATTATTATTATTATTATTATTATTATTATTATTATTATTATTATTATTATTATTATTATTATTATTATTATTATTATTATTATTATTATTATTATTATTATTATTATTATTATTATTATTATTATTATTATTATTATTATTATTATTATTATTATTATTATTATTATTATTATTATTATTATTATTATTATTATTATTATTATTATTATTATTATTATTATTATTATTATTATTATTATTATTATTATTATTATTATTATTATTATTATTATTATTATTATTATTATTATTATTATTATTAGAGGGGATCGTCACCATTATGTGTAAAACTGCATACCATTATTAATATTTGGAAGGCCGGGGAAGCTTCAAAACCACAAAACTGCTACACATTAGTATGTGATGAAACAAATAAATTGTACATGGTTGGCAGTGGTTTTAACATTTTATTAAAAAAAGATATTACGTGATTTTTCTTTGAGTACAGCAATTAGGATAGTAATTGTATTCCATACCCAAAATTCCATATCGAGATTGCTCTGAAATACATGTTTGTAGACTTCCTGACATAAAAAAGGCGTGCATGTGCTTTTACCTGCGTCTGTGTGTGTTTGCGTATTACTACAAAATTCGATAGAGTCCATACATGACATATAAATTTAACGCTTTCCAAGGATGTGCCACAAAAATGTTCAAGGAAATCCCCCCACATAGACTACCACTTCACACTATTAGAAACTTAGGAACATTTTCTCAAAAGTTGCTCAATTTTAATTAAACTACCATATGTTTAAGGCAATTCATCGCAAATGAAACATTAGGTATATCCAAAATTTTCTTGGAATGTCCTCAGAAGTCCTCTTATTTTGGATTGGATAGTTGGTAAAAGAAACACAAAATCTTACTGCGCAAGAAATGTAGATCTTGTTTAAACACATTTATGTCAAACACATTTTTTGTTCAGTGAACGTCTTCAGAGATATTTCTTGCCATTTCTTTTAATTTTTCAATTCTTATAGTTTGATCATATGGTAAGTCGTTATGAATTTTTATATATACCTAACAAATGTCCTACATATGCAAAGAGAATACAAACGTCTTCCTCTCTGATGTGGGGGTACTGTGCCTGTTTTAAGCTTAAAAGTTAAGTTTAAAAAATGAATGTCAAGACACTAATTTAGCGACCACCTCTTAAAAGATTCGATATCTGCTTAAGCATATTAAATTATCTTCTGGTCATTATAATTTAAAGGAAACATAATAAATTCATTTTTACAAACGTCTGTTTCGATTAATATTAAGTCGATTAGAAGTGTCCTTACAAATAGTTTGTTCAGGAGTCGTAGAGAAAGTCTGGTGAGTGCACACTTCTCATGTTTTCTGATTCTAAGCCGAAAATTAAGAGAGAAATATTGAGGTTTTACATTTTGAGTATGATGTTTCCTAAAATCAGGCTTCAGGAAATGGAGTTGCAACTGTTGGTCAGCGTATTGGCCAAGTAGGGCAACAGCAGGACAACACAAGGGAACTGCTTCTAATTAAAATCGCATTAAGACGAATACAGAATGCCTAGGAACATTATCCCTAATGAAACCATATAAAGGACGAAGCAGTGGTAATTGAAATAGAGGTTGAATAAACATGGGAGGGATGGTAGCAATCAGGGTTAACCACAAATGGTATTCCTCATTACGTGCTAATAATGGGCGACAGATGTTGAAGTCTGGTGGCTTCCTTGGGCCCTGCAGACTTCAACAATTTGCCTTTCTTTGCCTTTCCGCCTTTTTAGCGCTACCTTTCACTGGAAACTTTCAAATGGCTTAAATTATCCACTCATTTTAGCTGCTTTTTCCTTCTAGCGTTTTTCTACGCTTAAAGGAGATATATTGAAACAGATGCGTGCCAAGGTAACTTCTATAAAATTCTCATGAACCACACTCATTTCAATTTCTCAGCCCAATATTCTACAAACTGTTGTGTTCTACAAAAGCTCTTTCTTTGGCATAGCTCAAAAATGAAAACTTGGTTAAATATAACATTTTTACTTAAGTTCAGGATATTCAAAGAATGCAACATAACGATTTTCAAGGTTTCCCCATCCCAAATTACCATTTAATTTTTTTCAAAAACGTTTATTTTCTCAAAAATGTTTGTAATAATATTAATTATAGTACAATATAAGTTTACCATGTTTTCATGACAAAATATATATTTTGAATACATATTGAATGGCCTCTGAAATGCTCTTCAATATGAATTACTTTTTGCATAACTGGAAAACAGTATGAAATCGTTCAAATTTTAAGATACAAAAATATACATGCACACAATGCACGCATTTTGTGACAAGTAACTATTAGGTATATTGCTGAGTTAACAATTTATAAAATATTTCTTATGATTGTTTTTTTTCGTGTGTGTTTTGTAATTTTACGTCCTCCAACGTTGTCACATAGGACGGTGAATGAAATGGGTGAAATGATGCTCAAATGTGTCCATGATCCATGGAACTTAGAGTTACCTGACATTCGTCTATCAGGATAAGGGAAACCCCCAGAAACAAACCTAATATAGGTACCTCACCCTGACCGATATTCGAACTTTTTTTTAGTTGTTTTAGGTCGCTTGGTTTTTTTTTGTGTGTCTCGAAACCTGTACTTGGTTAAAATCTGGGTGTATGATTGTTAGATTAAAATCCAATTCTTAAACGCCAGCTATTACTAAGGTTCTCATTCTGTTTTTTTTTTTTTTTTTTTTTTTTTTTCATTTTCTTAAATCATAAGTATTCTCGAATATTAAGCATCTTTTTTATTTTTATTTTTTTAAACTTTTACCTTTTTTTTTAAATAAACAATCAGGATCACGAAGGGGAAAGGTAGAGTGGGAGGGCTGGTTTTACTTTATTTATTCATGTTTGGTTACATTTTGTTGCAACATTTTAGAAAGAATCGGTGTGCGCACCAGCGCAAAAGTTAGCATGTGAGATCTAGTTGATCATTTAAATCGGTCCACACCTCATGATATCTACGCATTTTGTATCGCTCTGCTCTGAGCCACTTTTTGAATGCAAATAAATTAGGATAATCTACACTCGGGCAATAATGGTAGAAAGCCATTATCAACCACATTTGAGTCCGTGCAGTGTTGCTTTTCTTAATATTCCAGGATAGAATTATTGACACTGTCGTATATTCCGCCCTGCTTCCAACCAGCTCGCCGATTTTATGTTTAGTCCATGTCCAGATTTCAGATATGTTTTTGCAGGTGGTAATTCTGTGTATCTGCGTGTCCACTTTTCCACAGAACTTGGGACCCTTGAACGTGAGGCAGACATGCTACCATCTACGCTACCAAGGCAGGCTTCTTATGATTGGTTTGATTTTTCCCATACTTATACTTCTCTCAAATAGGAAGTCAGTAGTGCCTTTTTTCTAATGGATATGGATAGGTAAAGCTATCAAAGCTTTTCAAAGCAATTTCAAACATAACAGCTGTTTAAACGTTTTGAAGATTACCATTGTACCTACACGGAAATATATAATAGAAGCATTTCTACAGACGTTTATTCCAAGTAACATGAATTAGAAGAACGTATAGAGAAGAGCATGTGAATATTATAAATCAGATAGTTTTCATTAAAATGTATTATCAATAATACAATAATACAATAATACATAATCATTAATATAATAACTGAGGTGTTCTTTACAGTATCTCTAAATTTCAATTATCTTTCTTGAATAAATGTGGATCATTTATATCAGAAAAATCATTACCAGAGAAAAGACTGTTCAAAGTAAAATTATAAAGTAAATACTCCCACAAACGTATTTACAAAGAAAATGAAAAGCATAGAGATGTCAACTGAAACGCTTAGAAATAATACAAATTCTCCTCGGGAATGTAGATCTCTACTCTGAAGTGTAAGGAAGTTATGATGATTCTTGAGATACTGTGTAGAATTCACATTATGAAGTGACAGATGCAGTACTGCTTTAAAAGTGTATTTTAAAGATAACTGTTTTGCCTAAAGTTAAAAAATCTTGTATCAATTAATGAGCAAATTCCAATTTAAAATAGTACCAAAAGTAAAACATTAATTTTTTAGCAATTTTGACAATTTAGCCTTCCCTTATTTAACAGGAACATAGACAACAATTGGATGTATAAAAATCCTCTATAGTCTGGTGTGGACTTGAGGCACAGATTCCTGGGATTCGATTTCCAACTGGGTGGGATGAAAAGTTTTTTTTTTCTTTTTTAGCAAGAAGTACATGAATCCTCTCTCTGGACTCGAGTAATGTAAATAGCACAATCTTAGCTATTATTGCACACAATCTCTGCCAAATTGTTAGGAATTGAGCTCAAAAATTGTCTTACAGAAAGGAATAAGCGAAGTTCTGCATAAGAGTAGCAACTGTAGAGCTAAAAAATATCAGCATACGATTTATCTATATAAAAGGAAACTTGAGGGTCCAACCTAATAATCTGGTGCATTTTACTGAACTAGACTGAACAATTCTACGGGGAGGATTATGCACGGAGGTACAAATTTGGTCTATTATATCTCTGTCGCAAGTGGGGCACACCTGGGGAGGAAGGATGACGTGAGAGGAGATAGAGCTTGGCCATCCTAGGGAGCCACGACAGGAGCAGGTTTCCTACAATTGACAAATTGGAAATTTACCGGCAGGACAGTACAACCGGCATTCAACTCACCGTGGTCCTGAATGGCACATCAGGCTGACCCGGATCCCAGACTGTCCCACAGCAGGAGAAAGAGTTTACTAGGAGCATATCATCCTGCCATGCAACATCGAGACACCCGCCGACACTTCTATTCTTAAAGAGAATACTAGATGAGAGACGATGTGAAATGACATAGGAGATGAAATGGAGGGACAGGAAATTTGGGGGATGTGATTAACCTACCCAGCATTCGCACAGCTACCTGGGAAAACCCAAGGAAAAAACCCATGGGTCAGGTGTACCGACCACGGGAACCGAACCCAGACCTCCCAAATGGGGGCCACAAACGAATTCGCCTGAGTCATCCCGCTCGGTTGGTGCATGTTAATGTGAATTATGCGCTCAGAACTTTAATTGGAATTTTCTCATTTTTTATATTTTCAGCATTTTTCTTCCTGTAAAAGCATGTGACATACTTGTGATCCTTCTTGTGATAGAAAATATATAGGAATGCAATTCTGCATAAACTTCACAGAGATACAGTGAATAAGAATTGTTCTAGATTTTATTGTGAGAACCATTCAGTATAATTTTTCAATTTTCCAACATAAAAATGTCAAAATGTTAGACATAAAACACATTTTAAAATTACCCTACAGCAATTTTAAGGAGTGCGTGAACTGAGAACCTAAGAGTTAAAGCATCAGGTTAATATTTTAATTATTTCAAGAGACGAATTGAAAAATCCAAGGTCATCGCTGGCAAAATTATAAAGTTTTTCTACGTACAAGCGACTTGTGCATGTTAGAACAATAATCAATGATTGCCCCTATAAATGAAATTCAGTTTAATTTTTAACCAGCTTATCGTTTTTGACAGATGTACGCACGTTTAAAGACAGATCTTTTCTGTTTTGTTTTGGAATTTTGTTTTACTCATATATTCTCAAAACCGTATTTCCGGTGGGATGAAATCTCCGTATCGATTTATTGGGAGGAATACAATACTTTCTCTAAAGCAAATAGAGAAAGTAAAACATTGATAAAGTAACAACAACAACAATAATAATAATAATAATAATAATAATAATAATAATAATAATAATAATAATAATAATAATAATAATAATAATAATAATAATAATAATAATAATAATAATAATAATAATAATAATAATAATAATAATAATAATAATAATAATAATAATAATAATAATAATAATAATAATAATAATAATAATAATAATAATAATAATAATAATAATAATAATAATAATAATAATAATAATAATAATAATAATAATAATAATAATAATAATAATAATAATAATAATAATAATAATAATAATAATAATAATAATAATAATAATAATAATAATAATAATAATAATAATAATAATAATAATAATAATAATAATAATAATAATAATAATAATAATAATAATAATAATAATAATAATAATAATAATAATAATAATAATAATAATAATAATAATAATAATAATAATAATAATAATAATAATAATAATAATAATAATAATAATAATAATAATAATAATAATAATAATAATAATAATAATAATAATAATAATAATAATAATAATAATAATAATAATAATAATAATAATAATAATAATAATAATAATAATAATAATAATAATTGCAAAGAAAAAGGAAGAAGTACATATTTAAAAAAGGAACATTGATTAAGCTTTTATATTTCAACCATTAAATATCTGGAAAACAGATTATAATGAAAGGAAAAAAAAAAATTGAATCAAGGGGTATGTTTTCGGACGTAAAAATACGTAGCATGGCTTCCTTAGGAAAGGAAGTAAAGACGGTGGTCCCCTAAGCCTGATGAGGAGGCACTTAAGCCAGATGAGGAGGCACTTAAGCCTGATGAGTAGGCCTTTGAGAAAAATTAAGTGTTCTTTCACGCCTAATATAGAAAGCAACGCCGAAAGCCATAGCAGTTAAAGAGTGACTATATATAAAAATCCAATTTCAAGTACTCTGCAGTTACAGCTAAATTGTATTTTTATTCCAAATGACAGTAATAAGGTAGCAAGAAGTGCTATGATCACGTGCTATGAGTGGAAGAAACAGGAATACCGAATGACCACATGAAAAGACAGGTGACAGAGATCGACTGAAGAGAAAACAAAGCAGACCCAAAAGTCAAGTCACAATGCTTGTCTAAGTAAATTCATTCAGAAAAGCGGGCATTCCTTTGGTAGAGGTTTTTGTTGTAAGAGCTGTTACGAATGTATACGTCGAGGTAGGCAATCAAGAGGACGACCTGTCTAAATGGGGATGTCCGGGCAATGAATTTGGTACTACTTTCGGCAGAGCCGCAGTGTCGCATCTCCATCTCTTTTACGTCTCCTTCTTGCTTCTCTCTTGGATATTCTTAGGTATCCAAGTGGTGTCATTCCTTTCTTCTTTACTTTCTCTACTGATCTAATGTTATTTCACTCCCGATAATTCTTCCTTATCCCTCATACCTCTTTATATTCAACTTCTTCTACAATGCCTTTTATGGGGCAAGAAAGGTACGATCTCATTGAGCTCACAATGAAGGACCTTCACCTAAAGCCCAGCCCTCTATGTTCTTCCTGCTACAACTTTCTTTTTTGTTTTCGTTTAGAACCATTTATTTTGGTGTTTTCTGTCTCCTGTTATGTACTTCTAGGCCGCGCCGTGGCTCAGTGATTAGACCGCTTAGCTCTCACCAAGGCGGCCTGGGTTCGATCCCAGGCGACCGCAAAGTGAGACTTTTGGTGGACAACACGGCGCGGGGGCGGGTTTTCTCCGAAACCTCCGGTTTCCCCCGCCATCTCATTCCACCGGCGCTCCATCTTCATCTCATGTACCATCAGTGTTACCGCCTGCGGTGCCGTATGTAGTAAAAGCGGGCCTTAAACACTACACATTTACATTGTTATGTACGTCTACCTCGAATCGTTCTCCCCCATTCATACTCATAATAGTGTAGTGCCTCCTTATATGTACAACTTTCTAAGTTTGAATGATCTTTCCGAAACATATTAATTCAGCGTATTTTTCTGCCCATATAATATTTATTTTAGGGTAATTATTGCCCATTCTTATAAATAAAAACAAAGGAGTTGGTTTAGGTGACACACTTGGTTAGGCACTGGCTTACTAATCCCAAGGTCTCTGGTTCAAACCCGGCGCAGACCGACGATTTTTAAATGTACTCAAAGGCGATAGTGGATTTACTGATACGTAAAAATACTCCTGAGACATTTCGGCACACCGGTGGCGCTGATACGACAATGCTGATTGACGGCGCCATTAACAATAAAACATTCATTTAGATATTTTGCCACCAAAGGAATTTGGCAATGGTGATATAGCTCATTGAATTTTACTTTGGGAAGAAATTTCAAGAAGGAAACTTCCATGCTTAAGGTTAAGCGGGGACGTGTGCAAATATTCAGGGTCTTACATAAATAGCCATAACATCCAAAGTTTTCAAGTTAGAGAAGTGAAAATTAGTATACTCATTTAAGATGATATAGTTAATATGCACAAGTTTTTTTTTTATAATTTTCCATTGTTTATAACTAACGCTGCATATTTTTCTATATGCAGAGATATTTACAAACTTAAGCCCATTTTCTTCAAAATTCACATATGCTGTCTTTCTGAAATTTGGTATGTTATTTTAAAGCACGCTAAAAATGAATTTGTTGGATTTAGATTTCTTAGTGAAGCTGTATAGAATTTTAAAAAAAATGTTAATCACATGCATCCGTTAAAATTAAAATAATTTCATATATTTTGTATCACTATCTCAGTTGATAGAGCACTTGCCTGCCGTGTTTGGGGTTCCGTGTTTGATTCCCGGCGGTGGAGGTGGGGATTTTTCTGCAACGAAGATGATTCCCAATCTTCCCCAGAGGTGGAAGTATGAATGAGAGTGCCAATGTGTGAGTGATCTAATGATTAAAACCCAACGACTACGAGTTAACAACTTCGATATGTTCCAAAGGAGAACGGTCGCCGATATGACCATTGGAGTTAAAGGCGGGAAATAAATGAAAAAAAAAAAGCTCTTAACTAAACTATATCTCATATATGTTTAGTTATCTCTTAAGTGTACGCTCTGATTAGTTGTGGAACAGGTTGTTGTGTGGTACAAAATAGTTCCCTTTTTAAAAAGTTCACTTATCTTTATTTTTTAAGAGAATTTTGAAATTTATATTTTCATAGCCGTTGAATCATATATTTTATGCATGCCAATTCTTATCAATAATGTAAATCCTTATGAAGATAGGAGGGTACTTCGTTTTATACTTGCCTCTAAAATGACAGCACGTGTGTATATCATGAGAGCGTTTTTATAACACTTTTATCATCTGTCATGTCACTGTATGTACAGTCATTTAGAAGATGGACATTAGTCATTCAGAAGAAATGTGATGGTTTGCTCATTAAGCTCTACCGCATCGGTCTTCCCAATTACTTATCACATCTAATACACAGTTTCCTCTACGACCGCAGCTTTTCAGTGCGCATTGGTGGAAAGCTTTCATCCCCACGTAATATTACCGCAGGTGTCCCACAGGGTTCTATCTTGGCCCCAACTCTATTTAATATATACATTTCTGATATTCCTGACTTAGCTCCGACTTCTTTAGCTTTTTACGCTGATGACACAGTACTATATTATTCTCATGTTAATCTCCAGCACGCACAACAAGTAGTACAGCTCTCTTTAGATCGCCTAACTCATTGGTTCTGCACTTGGCGGATCTCTTTGAACCCTCAGAAAATCGAGGCTAAAACCTCCACTCTTCGCCGATATACTCCGCTTCCTCCGTTGTGTCTCTATAGGAACAATGTCCCTTGGCTCCCCACTACAACTCCCGTTAAATACCTTGGAGTGCTTTTGGACTCGCGATTAACCTGGAGTGCTCATATCGATGGTCCTATAACACTGGCCTCCGGGCGGCTTTCAAAACTCTCACCTCTGTTGCATCGCCGTTCCAGCCTCGGCCTACAGTCTTCATTGTTACTCTACAAATCACTCGTTCGTCCGCTTAGTACTTATGCCTGCCAAGTGTGGGGGCCGCACACATATGCCATCTGCGTCGTCTTCAGGTTATACAGAATCGCTTCATGCGCATCGCTACCAACGCTCCATGGCTCATCCGTAATCAGCAGCTCCATCACGAACTAGGACTGTTACCTCTTCCCGACTACATTCGCAGGATCACCCGTCGTTTGTTTTCCACGCTGCAAGAAGTTCCAGGAGCTGTGCATTATAACATCGGCGTCCGCACGCGCCAGCCCTCACGCTTGAAGAGGAGACTACCACAGGACCTGCTTCTAAGTGATACATCTGATTCGAATGATTCTAGTGCTTGATGTCTGTCTTACATCTTCAGTATTGACATAATTTCTCAGAGAATATTATTGGAGTTCTAACTTAATGTAGTTGGGGGGTGGCCCATTAGCCTACCCCTGAGTGTACCCCTGAGTGTTATTGTTCTTTAATGTATTGTTCTGTTACCTTCTTTTCACTCTGATCTGTAAAGCATTGTACAGCTGATCGATCAATAAAAATTATTTAAAAATAGAAGAAAGGTGAGAAAACTGAGCCCGCGAGACCAGGTACTTACAAGTCAACGGAGCAAGGTTATAAGGATATCTATTCCTACTGCTTATCGTGGAGTCTGCGGTATGTAGTACAGTCATTTCTCTTCTCATTTCAGACTAGCAGCTAATACCTACGCAACCGAGCGGGATGGTTCAGGCGGTTCCATCTGTGACCCGTATTCAGGACCCCGGGTTCTATTCCGGTGGCCGACCAACCTGACTCATAGGTTTTTTCGGAAGGTTTTCCGGGTCTCTAGGCGAATGCTGGGTAGGTTAATTATATCCCCCATTTCATCTCAATTATCATTTCATATCATCTCTCCCCTGCTGGTCTCTTTCAGAGGAAAGGTCTCGGCGGTGCATGGCAGGATGATATGCTCTGAGTAACCACTTCCACTTCCGGTAGGTTGGTTGCCGGTCTCCGAACCGATTGTTGGGACCGTCTTCGAACCACGGTACGGAGGAATGTCCGTTGTCCTCTGCACTGTAGTGGTTCCTTGGTACGGTAGCCCTCTGTCTCCTCTCGCCTCATTCTACCTCCCGGGGATGACCCATTTGGGGACATAAGGTACAATGGACCATGATGGTCGCAGTGCCGTCCCTTCAGAAAAGGAAGCCTACACAGTTTATGGAAATACTTTATAACAGTATGATCAAATGGTACAAGTTTGTTTACAATTTCTAAATATAGATGCATTTTAGAATTCTTTCCTTATTTCACCTTAAAATGAAGTTGTCCGAAGCATACAAAATAAAGCTACAAACAATGATATCGACTTATTTCTTTAATTTCGTCTTACAGTGCCCAAAGACTTTTTCTGCTACTCTTCCTTTGGTATTGATATTTCTGTGGTTGGAATTGATTGAACAAAGGCTCATGTTATTTATATGGTATCCAAATTGCAAACTGACTGTCTCTGTAGAGTGGTGGTAGCGTGTCTACCTCACATTGAAGAGCTCCCGAGTTGAATCTATGTCAGGGTGAGTTATCTTGATAAGTTTTCTCTCTCTCTCTCTCTCTCTCTCTCTCTCCCTCTCCCCCTCTCTCTCTCTCTCTCTCTCTCTCTCTCTCTCTCTCTCTCTCTCTCTCTCTCTCTCTCTCTCTCTCTGGATTTACTCTTATCTTGAAATATAAATGCCAGGTACCTAAAGCTCTGTTTTGAACTTCATTTCATCCATTTCATTCCTTATTCGATATGACTTAGGTTGGAGAGAAAAAAAAATGCGTATTAAAAAAAACCAGTTAAAAATTTCTTATTCCTTTACTTCATCTGAAATCCACCAGTTTATATTTATTGTTTTTCTTCCCATCACTTCCTCCACCCCCCTCTCTCTCTTTCCCCCTCTCTCTGTTTAGTTGATATTTTATATAACTAGAGTTAGAAGAAAACATGTGGATACATTTCACATTTGGTTGACTGCGCTTAAGAATTAACATTAGTTAGTTTAACGTTCGACCTTATATATGCACACATACCATTGATTTTTTTTTTTTTTTTTTTTTTTTTTTTTTTTTTTGCGAAAGTTTAAGCAAAAGTTGTTAATAATAACCTTTAAGTTAACCAGTATACTTATAGGGTTCAAATTATATGTATAGCTATCGTTGTGAACATTCACTGGCAATTCTCTTTCCGTTACAGATTCATATACTCATTACATATTATGGTAGTAGCTGTATTTCCGTTACTTTATTCATTAAATGTCTACTCTGAATAAGTATAATTTAAAATAAAACAATAATCTCTTGGTTGCGCATGGCAGGCTTCAAATACGTAGTCTCGGTATAGAACTACTGCAAAGACATGAAGAAAATGAACGAAAGAGATTGAGAGAGAGAGAGAGAGAGAGAGAGAGAGAGAGAGAGAGAGAGAGAGAGAGAGAGAGAAGAAGAAGAAGAAGAAGAAGAAGAAGAAGAAGAAGAAGAAGAAGAAGAAGAAGAAGAAGAAGAAGAAGAAGAAGAAGAAGAAGAAGAAGAAGAAGAAGAAGAAGAAGAAGAAGAAGAAGAAGAAGAAGAAGAAGAAGAAGAAGAAGAAGAAGAAGAAGAAGAAGAAGAAGAAGAAGAAGAAGAAGAAGAAGAAGAAGAAGAAGAAGAAGAAGAAGAAGAAGAAGAAGAAGAAGAAGAAGAAGAAGAAGAAGAAGAAGAAGAAGAAGAAGAAGAAGAAGAAGAAGAAGAAGAAGAAGAAGAAGAAGAAGAAGAAGAAGAAGAAGAAGAAGAAGAAGAAGAAGAAGAAGAAGAAGAAGAAGAAGAAGAAGAAGAAGAAGAAGAAGAAGAAGAAGAAGAAGAAGAAGAAGAAGAAGAAGAAGAAGAAGAAGAAGAAGAAGAAGAAGAAGAAGAAGAAGAAGAAGAAGAAGAAGAAGAAGAAGAAGAAGAAGAAGAAGAAGAAGAAGAAGAAGAAGAAGAAGAAGAAGAAGAAGAAGAAGAAGAAGAAGAAGAAGAAGAAGAAGAAGAAGAAGAAGAAGAAGAAGCAAGATGCAATGAAGGAAAGAAAAAGGTTTGAACAGCAACTTCCGGTGTCATGAAAACGTAGTCATGCGAACTGGGATATTTTTAAAACACCAATGCTACGAAAACAAAGTGACGCAAATTGTATATTTTAATGACCTCATCAGGTTTCTTGTAGTATAAAATATCAGAAACCATCTTCGGGAATTTCTCAATTATAAAACAATAAGACATCAGAGGATATTTACAGCATAGGCATTCATATTCTTACATGCACATCTCAAATACATTCCATAAATCATTATTTTTAAGAATCAAATTTTATAAAATGAAAACAAATAAAATAATTTGCAACAAGAAGTAACCTGGATATTTTCTTGAAAATTTCGCACTTTCCTTACTTACATAGTGACGGATACAGGTGATATCTTTCTATTTTTAATTATCCTTTATCACTTTTTCACCCTTTCTCTCTCACACATTATTTTTAAATGTAATTTTTTAGGATTCAGCTGAAATATAGATACCAAAATACAATGGATTGCAGTGCTCTCTTAATACCATGTGCAGGTGGCAGAGAAGATAAAGAAGTTGGCGATAATATATTCTTAATAAGTATATTTAAAATTGGTTTAACATGAGTTGTTTAGATAGGAAGTCCCTAAAACGCTTAACTTTTACATGAATCACTATATAAATGAGTTGAAATTTGATTTACACTAATTTTTGAAAACTTTCTAAATATTTGCTTAAACATAAATTTTCAAAACTTTGTTTAAAACTTGGTTTACTTTGTTCAGTTTTGAATTGTTATCTCTCTGATTTTTCATTGTATCCCAGCAACTTAGTGATGCACAGCGTAACGAAGTGACAGTTCACGTTGGAAGGTTGAACACAAGACCTCTCTAATCTCTTCAGTAGCAGTCATTTGAACTGGGCACCTTCGGTCGCTCAAGAATGTACTACCTCATTCGCTGACAGGTGAGAATGTTCGCTTATTTAATAATTGAAAGATTCTATAGACCAATCTATAGCGTTCTAAAAAAGAAGATAAGGAAACCTTCCAGAAGATTCTGGTTGTCTGATAACAGATCTTTTGTTGTTTACATTGGAAGAAAGTGCTATGTACTGTATATTTCTTCAATCTCCCTAAGTTTAGGCCATAGCCGCTATGTCACAAAACTAGAGTTCTTCTACTAAATGTAGAGAAAATACCCACTAAATACCAACAACAAAGGATATGACATATCAGTGCCGCGCTGAAATGCTATGCTCTGTGTGCACTTAGCTATATTTTTGTTTATGTTGATACCACACTCCTCGACGTTGTTGGTTAAACAAATTTGCACGCATCCATGAGATGTGCAAATTATCTTACTCTTTTACTCCTGCATCACCCTGTTCTGAAAGCATGTTTACTTTTATCAAATTTCCCACAAACATATTGAACTTATACATATATATATATATATATAGTTCTACATTTGGACAATATAAAATAAATCTGTACCAAAACGTTTCACCGGACATCCAGACTTTGAGATTCCACAAGTAAAAGAAATCAGAGAACTGTTCGTGAAAGTGTGCGGGTTTATTGTTTAAGACCAGCACAATTCAGTATCTTCAAAGGATCGAGCACGAAACGTTTTAAGAAAATCTTCGATATACAAACTACCCTTTAGGTGGAAGTATAAGCTTATTTATTTTTAATATTAAAAAGAGTTTACGATTCTGATCAAAAAGTAAGTTTCACATATTAAATTACTCTGCAATAACTGTGATCACTTATTTCCTTGAATCAATTTTCCATCTTTTCAATTACTAGTCAATCTATAAAACTTTAACCCAAAAATATATAAAAGTACTTTTTAAATTCCAAAATATTGTAGGGTTTTGTTAGGTTAATTATGTGGATTATCTTGAGTTTATTAGAGTAGTCGTTAGTACAAATGTCCTTCCTTCCGTCTGTTACGTAATAGGCTGTTCCAAATACTGTTTGCTCCCTTGGCTCCACTCATGTAAATAACAATAATAAATAAATTAATGGAACAGCCCTTGTGGAATTTGTAAATAAGGTATTGCATTATTTGTACATGATGTATTGAGTTATTGGCACGTCGCCCATCTTGTTATTTGTGTATGAAGAGTTGTATGTTGGGGTGTGTGAGCGGTTGTTGGAATAGCTGGGTGTAGCGATGGTGTGTGTGTGACTAAGCGTGGTGGTGTGTGGACAACCGAGGAGATGGACGACGCTGGACACTGTAAAAGATCATTTTAAGGTATAATAAATATAAATAGTGATTGTGAAAGTGTCTTTAATATTGTTCTGAATTGTATATTAAGCCTCTGAGTGAAACCCCCGAGTAATGTGTTCTCGTTCGCCAGCTCAAAAATGGTAACAGTTTTTGATGACTGAATGCAATACATTTTTCAGCATTCAGTAAAAATTAAGATCCCGTATAGCGCCTGGCAGCGAGGAACATTACATTTTGGTGGAGGCGCCGTGTTTGTTCATTTTAGCATCAGTTTAAGTGTAAATGTGCTTTATTGATATATATTTCATTAATTGCGTTCAATTTCAGTTCTGCGTAGGACGGCGGTAGCCATCTTATGATAAGTAACTTGGGTAGTGACGTCACCCCTGCATTATTTGTTCACGTATTAACATGTTCTTTTGTTTTGTGCAGGAAATGCAGTGCTTTTTGAGCTTAATCCTTGTGGTTATGTTTGCGGTTATGCTCAGTTAGAAATTTTACGTTGATGATCTATCTTTTTGCATGTTTTTTTTTTCATTTACATTTGCATTGTAATAATCAGGATTTTCTTTGCAGCATTTTGTGCAGTGCTAGTGTTATTCAGTCACGTATTGTGTTCTCACCGTGTTGCTATTTCTGCAGGAATTTCAAATCTTGTGTTCTATTACGAATAGTAGTCACTATCAGTGATTTTTGTAGTAATTTTGCATGTGTACATCGTTATCTTTTCTTTCACCATGGAAAATTTTGTGGAGAATAACACCAATGTACATACATCCTCTGTCGGCACAGGTGTCGAGCCTGATGAACGTAGTTCGGTGCCTGATCAGTCAACCCCCGGAATTATGGCACAGAATACTGACCTTCTGGTTGCGGTACAATCTACCATCACTAACACGATGGCTTCAATAAAACCTGTTTCTCAAACCTTTATACAACCATCTTGTTTTTCAGCTGCTCCTAATGAATGTGTTAACGATTTTATGACTAATTTTGAAATGGTTGCTCGTGCTAATGCATGGAACAGTACTCAAAAGTTGCAGTTTTTCCCATGCTATCTTAAAGGTACTGCTGTAGCATGGTACAAGACGTTTTGTCATAGGTGTCCCGCTCACGACTGGTTTATTTTGAAAGATGCTTTTCTTACAGCTTTTCAGGTAGCTCACCAGGATGATGTATATGAGATCCAACTTCGCCAACGTGTTCAGCGTGATTCGGAGCCTGTGCTTAACTACATTTATGATTTGCTAGTATTGTGTGATAAAGTAAATTCTTTTATGTCTCAGCCAGAGCAAATTAAGAATTTGTATAAAGGGTTGAAACCACAGTATGTCCAGTTTCTCTTACCTTTGAATTTGCTTACTGTAGAGGAGGTTTTACAAGCTATTAAGCGCATTGATAAGGCTGAGTTCTACATCCAGAACCGGCAACACCTGGTGTCTAATCAACTGCATAGTAATGTGCCGATGTCCATACCTGGATACCCAGTTGTTTCTGCACCTCAATCTATATCTGGCCGTTCCGTTGCAGCGTCAGAGTGTTTGTCACTCCCGTCGCCATCACCAGCACCTTCTCAGGATATGATGTCAGAGCTTGCAGCCAAAATGGACCGTTTAGCCAATCAACTTCAATCTTTGCAGGTTCCTGCTAATTCTGACCCAGTAACGAGGTCAGCTCCCCGCCAAGCTGGTAACTGCTCCAATGGTGGACGTACTGCTAACTTTGTATGCTATAATTGTAACCAACCTGGTCACATAGCACGTTTTTGCAGGCAATCTTCAGATGCTTATAGTTCAAAAAAACGTCCAGCGCGGTGCCTCAAACAGGCCACGGTAGCAGAGGTTCATCACGACATCAAGCCTGATCAGTCGTCAAGTTCAACTTTACCTTTTGGCCATGTTTTACAAGTTTCAGGGTCCATTAATAATACCCCTGTGAAGGTTCTTCTCGATACTGGCAGTGCTGTCAGTATTGTCAATGCTGTACACGTATCTGATATTTCTAAATTGCAGCCTGTGGACATTTTACTTAGAACTGCTGGAAACAAGCTTTTGGATGCTGCATACCACCTACCTTTGGATTTTTCAATTAATAACTTTCTCTTTCAGGAAGATGTTCTTGTTGTAAAAGGGCTAGCACATGACTTGATTTTAGGTAATGATTTTTTGTCTGCACACAAAGCTATTATTGATTATGTTAAAAATGATGTTGTGATTCATATAGATGACAAGTTGTGTCATATTTCTATGGTAGAGAACACAGAACTCCCCATGTCAGATATTGCTGTAGTGCCGTTTACTGAGGGTGATGTTACTAAACCAGCAAACAAAGTGTTTGTTAAAGAAGATGTCCAGATTCCTCCATTTTCGGTTTGTCATGTAGCAGTAGAACTTTCTTCACCCATTGATTGTGATGTAATGTTTGAGCCTGTGCCAGGTATTTTGCAAAAGAAACAGATATCCATTCCTCAAATGGTTTGCTCACCCCGACAAGATTATATTGTGCCTGTTCAAAATGCATCACCAGAGCCTAAGACTTTGTTTTCTCGCACGACCTTAGCTAATGTCCAAGATGTTGCTTTTGTTCAGAGTCATTCAATCTCGCCTCAGGATATCACGCCCTTGGAAGCACCAAACTTTCAGTTTAATGTAAATAATAAATTGTCTTCTAGCCAGAAAGATAAACTTCATGCTCTTTTATTGAAATATTCTCATGTTTTTGCAACCTCCTTGCAGGATTTAGGTACGCCCAATGTTGCTAAATTTGATATACAGGTTTCTGACCCAACTCCTATTAAGCAGCGCCCGTATAGAGTTCCTATCAAGCAACGTGAAATCATCGATCAGCAGGTTCAAGAGATGAAAGATGCTGGGATCATCAGGGATTCTCAGTCTCCGTGGAGTTCTCCTGTGGTGCTAGTTAAGAAAAAGGATGGCTCGACCAGATTTTGTGTGGACTACAGGAAGCTTAACTCGGTGACCATTCCATCATCTTTTCCACTTCCCATCATCGACGACTTGCTTAGCTCGTTGCATGGAGTGTCCTGGTTCTGCTCGTTGGATCTTCTTTCTGCTTATTTTCAGGTCCCCCTTGAGGAGCACGCCAAGCCATTCACGGCGTTTGTTTGCCACAGTGGTCAATTTGAATTTGAAAGACTTTCCTTTGGACTAGCCAATGCTCCCCGTTTCTTTTCTTGCATTGATGAAAAGTTGTTAGGTGATTTAAAATTTAAGAAAGCTCTGGCTTACCTTGATGATATCCTTGTTTATGCTCATTCTTTTGAGGAACTACTGGATAATTTAGAGGCTGTTTTTCAGCGTTTGGTGCTTTTCAACTTTAAATTGAAACCGCAGAAATGTTTCTTTGCCATGAACCGTGTCAAACTTTTGGGTTTTGAAGTCTCTAATGAGGGCATATCTACAGACTCAGACAAGATAACTGTGATTCAAAATTTACCTCAGCCTAAGAATGTCAGGGATGTCAGGAATGTCCTTGGTTGTTCAATTTTTATCGAAAGTTTGTGAAAGGTTATGCTGACATTGCTCATCCTTTAACACAATTGACTAAAAAGAACTGTGATTTTGTTTGGGGTTCTGACCAACAGCATGCTTTTCAGGCCTTGAAGGATGCGCTGACTTCTGCACCGGTGTTAGCACACTATACTCCTGGAGCGTACACAGAGCTCCACACTGATGCTAGTGGTGTAGGCATAGGGTGTGTTTTGTTGCAATCTGTAAACGACCAGTTAAGACCTGTTGCTTATGCCTCTAGATTGTTGTCCAAGTGTGAGCGTAATTATGGTGTTCCAGAGTTGGAGCTCCTAGCTATTGTTTTTGGTTTCACACATTTTAGAACATTTGTATATGGTTATAAAGTTCATGTGATTTCTGACCACCATTCATTGTGTTATCTAAATAATCTGAAAGATCTTACAGGGCGTCTGGCTCGCTGGAGCCTTAAACTACAGGAGTTTGATTATACTATCTGTTACAAATCTGGTAAAAAGCATAACGATGCAGACACTTTATCTAGGTTTCCTGTGCTGCAACCCCAGGATCATCAAGTGGAGCAATTGGATGATGTATTAACTTGTTTACTTTCTCCTATAGAAGTTGCGGAGAAACAGAAAGCTGATCCACTGCTGCGTCCTCTAATGGATACCTTAGTGGACGACACTAATGCTACTCCGAAGCTTCTGCGCCAAACTGCCACCTATACTCTTAAATCTGGTGCTTTATATAGGAAAAATGCTGGTTCCACGGGTCCTCTGCATTTACTGGTGATTCCAGAGTCGTTGAAGCATGAGATTCTTACCTCTTGTCATGATGATCCACTTTCAGGTCACCTTGGGTTTTCCAAAACTTATAATAAGGTTCATTCCAGATACTATTGGATTGGCATGAAGAAAGATATCGAACATTTTGTGAGGACCTGCCCGAGCTGCCAATCGCGTAAAGGCCCTAAGAACTTGAAGCCCGCAGGATTACTTCAACCTCTTCCTGTTTTAGCTGTAGGTCAACGTTGGGGTATTGACCTTTTGGGTCCTCTTCCTAGGTCATCCACTGGCAACCGCCACATTATTGTGTGCACCGAGTATGCCACTAGATGGGTCGAGGCTGCTCCGCTTCCAGCGGCTACTGTTCCTCATGTCACCAGGTTTATTTTACAGAATGTCGTCTGTCGTCATGGTGCTCCTGAGACATTGCTATCCGATCGGGGTACTGTGTTCCTCAGCCAGGTCACGCAGGAGTTACTAAAATCTATGTCTATTTCTCCTAATTTTACTAGCTCTTATCATCCACAGACGAACGGGCTCACGGAACGTTTCAATGCCACACTAGTTAATATGTTGAGCCATTTTATTGATGACAATCAACGTAATTGGGATACGGTGTTGCCTTATGTTATATTTTCTTACAGTTCTTCTGTACAGCAGACGACCAAGTTTTCTCCGTTTTTCCTGATGTATGGACGAGAGCCTGTTCTCCCTAATGAAGTTCAGTTACAGGCTACTACTAACGACTTGTTCGTCCGGAAGACTTTAGAGGACATCCAGAAGGCCCGTGAGCTTGCCATCCACAACATCAACAAGCAACAGATCAAACAGAAGTCTCAGTATGATGCCAAACATCGATATGTGTCCTTTAATGTTGGTCAATTAGTTAAAGTTTTTACCCCCGTTAGGAAACGAGGCAAATGCACCAAGCTCCTACACCGCTATTTTGGCCCGTTTGAAATTGTGAAGAAGCTCACACCTGTGACTTATGTTGTACGTCGACCGAATGCCCCTAGGGCTAAGTTACAGTCCATCCATGTTTCCCGCATCTTCCCGTATCACGATCCTACTGGCCCTTATCGTGCTTAATTTTTTTTCTCTCTCTCAGGGTCAGTTCATCGTCTGATAAACTCAGTTAATGATGCTTTGCTATGCTTTGCATATAATTCTATTGATGCATATTTTGTTTAACCTCTTGTGTGACTACCATTTCGTCATTTGCTTAAGTCCACTTAATTGTTCATATTTCTGATTATTTATGATGTTCTCCCAGGAATCTCTTGCCAACCATTCCGTTTATATCAGAGCTATTAACGTTTTATCGTGACTGTTTCAGTGTTTTACTCATGTACCATCTTTATCGAAGTAGCAGTATAGCGTGTGGCCCAGCTGCGAAGCCAGCCGCCACATCCTGGTGGTTATTCGAGTTCAATGTGAGCACCGTCGTGACTGCAGCACATTGTAGAAGAGGAGTCGTCCCTGAGGAAGCCGCTGCGCACCTGGGAGCGACCCCAGTACTGGAGTGACGCCTAGTGAAACCGCTGTGATGCGCTCTCTAGTGCGAGGAGGTTTGAGTTATAAGATGCTTTAGGGTGGGTATTAAGTTTTGTCACTGGCCAGTCACTGAAGTATTATTTCATTTGCTGTTAAGATGCTTAGTCCTTTGTTTCAGATTTTTCTTTTAAATATCAGGGTTGAGCTCTCTTCACCGCCACGGCAGTTCCTGGATGAAGAACTTTCTTAGTTTTTTTTTATCCCAGTTGTAGTATTTTAGTAGTCTTGTTGTGTGAATGAGTGTGTGGAGATGGTCATCTCAAAAGTGTATTTAGTATCCGGATACACTTCATGTTATAATTTTGTTTTGTTGTTTTTATGTTATTGTCACTTTTGATTTACCCCCTTACATTTCCCTCCAAAAGTATATTTAACTATGGGTAGCCTTATGTTATACTTGTCCATTGTTAATTGTATAATTGTTTAGTTTTGTGCGGGAGTGCCCCAGGAAGAGTGTCGTCGTCTGCAGCTAGCAAAGAGTCCCGGCCACCCTCACCTACCAGCAGAAGCAGTAGTTGCAGCAGGAGAGGGAGCAGCAGCAACGCGGCAGCACCAGTACCAGAGTCAGTAACGCTGGCTATGCCTCAAATTTTCAGGAGTGACCACAGGGGTCACTTCATCAGTATGGCAGACCACAATTCCAGCAAGTTGGTTACCTTTGCAGTTCGTCGTGGGGTGATGTGGCCAGTCCCCCACAGGTGTGTGGCAGCAGGAGAGCAGCACAGCTTGCTGGCTCCCCTATATTTGGAACTGTCTGTAACATCAGCTTGATACATATGCTGAGGTGACCTAAGTCATAAGCAGCCAAGTCTAGAAGCTGGACGTCCATTTTGCTCAATGAAGCTAGGCTCACTACTAGGAGGGATCGAGCTGCTGAAAAGTCAAGCAAAACTTGAAATGATGGAATTTTATTTATATGAATTTCTTCGTCCCCTATGTTTGGAACTGTCTGTGACATCAGGTATGTGCCATTTGTGGTAACCACCAATTTGCCCAATTTTCATCTTCAGGGTCGGTCTGCTACTCCAAATGGTTGTAATCGTCGTGCTGCGCCTCTGTGACTTCCATCAGTGTTCCAGTGGTGTAGGGTTGGTTCGGTGGACTCTGGGACTAGTGGTGTATACAACATCATGCATCGTGACTCATTGGGAGGGGCCTCTCAGGAATTCATTTATTGGTACTTTTCATGTTTGTGTTTTCTAATGATAGGTTAGGGGCTACCCTTAGTGCTTTTCTTTTGTGTGTTTTGCTGTTTGATATTAGTCCGACGAGCAGGGGCTCGTCTTGTTCTAGAGGGGAGGGAAATGTAGGGTTTTGTTAGGTTAATTATGTGGATTATCTTGAGTTTATTAGAGTAGTCGTTAGTAAAAATGTCCTTCCTTCCGTCTGTTACGTAATAGGCTGTTCCAAATACTGTTTGCTCCCTTGGCTCCACTCATGTAAATAACAATAATAAATAAATTAATGGAACAGCCCTTGTGGAATTTGTAAATAAGGTATTGCATTATTTGTACATGATGTATTGAGTTATTGGCACGTCGCCCATCTTGTTATTTGTGTATGAAGAGTTGTATGTTGGGGTGTGTGAGCGGTTGTTGGAATAGCTGGGTGTAGCGATGGTGTGTGTGTGACTAAGCGTGGTGGTGTGTGGACAACCGAGGAGATGGACGACGCTGGACACTGTAAAAGATTATTTTAAGGTATAATAAATATAAATAGTGATTGTGAAAGTGTCTTTAATATTGTTCTGAATTGTATATTAAGCCTCTGAGTGAAACCCCCGAGTAATGTGTTCTCGTTCGCCAGCTCAAAAATGGTAACAGTTTTTGATGACTGAATGCAATACATTTTTCAGCATTCAGTAAAAATTAAGATCCCGTATAGCGCCTGGCAGCGAGGAACATTACATTTTTTGTTTCCTTTTAATTGAAGTTGTAGCATTCAGAACACATACTAAATTAGTAACGTTTCTCTGATTGAGTGAACGGTCACATTTCACCTTACAGCAAATAATTCTATGAGGTGCCATAATATTGTGACTGTGGGTTCGTAGAATTAAAAGCCCAATTTGCCGATATTCCAAATGTTCTTTATTTCCGTATAAATACTCTGTTCAATTCTTACGTAACAACATTACATCAGATAGACAACACAATCTACCATGGTCGAGGACCATACAAACAGCGTTCTCATTACACCCGTTTACATCAGCTCTCGTTACATCTGTACAGCTGTTTACTGCTGTTTACGACTGACTCTTGGTGAGTCGTCGCACTCTTAAATACCTCACTGATAATTTCTAGACTGTTATAAAACAAATTAGAAACCGAATAATCTCTATAAATCAAGAAGTCACTAGAAATTTTCATTTACCTCACTTATCTGTGTCGGTAAGTCTTTTATCTCCGGCGCTATGTTTATCTGCTTATGCAATCTCTTTATCTCCGTGAAACACTATCCGTCTGTTGTCTACTTGCGCTGAACCTTTTATGCCCGTCTCCGCGTCACTGCTCCCTCCTCAAGGCTGATCGTCCCGATCGGCACCACCGTAGCGGGCCAGGCAATCTAGGTGTACCACCAACATCTTCCCTCGGGGCACCTTCTGGATGCGGTAGACCACGTCGTTAATCCACTTCACCACCCCGGTACTGTCCTTGCCATGGCTGCTGAAGCTTCGGGCAGCGTCCTTTGGTCCGGGTAGTGCGGTACATTCAGACTAGGTCACTTTGATAGACCCCTTGGCTGTTGGCTTGCCTGTCGTATCGGGTCTTCATGCAGTCGCTCGCCTTCTGGATGTTCTGAGGAGCCATCTCACGCATGTCGTGAGATGGTCCACCAGGTTCTCCACATTATCGGTTGTGGGCTGTTTTGCGTCCGGGGACTTCCAAAAGCTAGATCACAGGGGAGGCGTAACTCTCGGCCGAACATTAAACTGGCTGGCGTCATCCCAGTGGTGTCCTGTGTAGACGAATGGCAGGCCAGCAAGAACATTGGCACCTTGACGTCCCAGTCTCGCTGACGGCTGGCCGCGACCTTCCTCAGGTGCTCTTCTAAGGTCTTTACGTATCTTTCAACCATGCCATCCGACTAGGGATGTAGAGGTGTTGTGCGGGTCTTGTTCATTCCAAGTCTTTCCAGTGCTTCCTTCATCAGGCTGGACTAAAAATTGGTGCCCTGGTCGCTGTGGAGCTCTAACGGCACTCCACATCGGCAGAACACTTCTCCAGGAGGCAGTCTGTGATTGTCTTTGCCTCCTGGTTCGGGAAGGCATATACCTCCGGCCACTTGGTGAAGAATCCTTGACCACCATCAGCTACTTTTTGCCTCAGTCGCACACTGGGAATGGTCCAGCAATGTCGAGGCGACTCGCTGCCCACACGTGACATTGACGGCACCATCTCTCAGCATCTGCTCGGAGCCTCAGCCAGTAGTAGCCATTAGGAGTTGGAATGTAGCTGGGCGTTGCAGAGGCCAAAGGGCACAATTGTGAAATGCCAAGCCCTTGGCCTGTCGAGAATGTGGTCTTCTCCTTGTCTCTCAGGTCTAGAGCCACTTGCCAGTAACCAACCAAACTTAAGGTCCAGGGGAGAGAATCACTGTGCACCAGTTAGCGTGTCCAGGGTGTCGTCAATCCGGGGTAAGGGAAACAGTCCTTCTGGGTGACAGCGTTCAGCGACCTGTTGTCCACGCAGAGCGTAGCTCACCGATCTTCTTTGTCACCATAACTACAGGGGAACACCAAGGGCTGTCAGACCCTTTAATCACTCCCCTGGATTTCATGTCATCTAACATATCCCGTAAAGCCGCCTGTTTTGCCAGCGGAACGCGTCTAGGTGGTTGCTGAATAGGTCGGGTGTCTCCGGTGTCGATGAGGTGGAGCACGCGGTCCGTGCGGCCCTAGTCGTGTCGGCTTGGCTGAAGACGTCCTTCAATCGCCTCAGCAGTTGTCGAACTTTCTCCAACTGTTCTGCGGTCAGGTGGTCGGCCGCCCTCTCCAATGAGCCTTCCAGCCGGGGCCCCAGGTGTTGCGTCGGCACCGGCTCCTCTGTCTTATCGATTGCTGTCATGCTGACCACGGTCTCGCACGTCCCCAACTCCATCCTGGCCTGGATGTCACTACTGTTGGCTCTCAGTTTGAGCAGCCTCACTGGCACCTCCTCTCTGCACGGAAATAATGTTCTGGCTACACACAGACCCTGAACAGGCGTCTTCTAGTACAGCATTATGTTCTTCGTTCGCTGACCTTCCAGTTGGGCCGTCACCACCACCTCGCTTCTCACGGGGACAACCACGTCTTCGTTTAGGACGACTCTGAAAATTCCCAGGCGCTCTTCATGTTGCTGATAAATCACTTCTTCTCCATTGAGCCGCAGGACCTTCCTGCTGACGTCGACCGGCTCCTCGTGGCCCCTGGGGGCATCCAATCCCAGGATCACCTGCTCAGCCATCTTCGCGACGAACACCCACAGACGCGCGGCACTCTGCCCCAAGTTCAACTACAGTAGGGCCTCCTTCTCCATAGGCAAGATGTCTCCCGATGCCGTCACTAACTGGTATGGTCGGCTCGGTTTTCACGATGGCAACACTTGGCAACATCAGGTCTGATGATGGTCACGGCTTCCCCGGTGTCTACGAGCACGCGGCACGGCTTCCCTCTCACTCAACCGTCCGCGATGAGGCTATCATCTATACGCCAGCTGACGGCGCGCAGTGTCAATCGAGGGGATGATGGTGATGGCGCCGACGTGCCCCTCAGCACAACGGCTCTTACTCGTTTTCCGGCTGCTCTTCCTGGTGTAGGCAGTTTCTCTCCAGGTGCCCCGGTTATCCACACCATCAACACAGGCCACTAGGTCTTCGCAGGCGTCTCTCGACTGGTCTTCGGTCTCCCGAGTAGCGGGAGATGTCTGGTTCGCGATGTCTGGGTAGCCGTCAGCTTGGCTACCTCCATCCTAAAATCCCGTCGTTAGCCCCTCGTGAATGGTTTTGTAGTCACCGAGCATTAAGCCCTGACGAATCTCCGTGTCTCGTACTCCGTCCACAAATGTGTAGGCAGCCTTTCGGGATACGAACTCTGGTGGGAGGTCAACTAAAGCTTTACTGGCCAGCTGCTCGATTGCCAGGGTGAACTCCTGCAGCGTCTCCCCTGGCTGCTGCGACCTTGCCTTCAGCTGGCTGCGGTACGCTGCGGCTAAGCGGAGGTTTCCAAAACGATTCTCCAGCACCTCCCAGATGTCCTTGGGCGCCGCCGCTGTCTGGACCGCGTTCAGAACTTCCGCGGCCTGTCCATGGAGGCTGGCTATTAACTGTGTGGCCTCTTCCTCTAGTGACCATTTGTTGTGCTTGGCCATTGCGTCGAGCTGGCGGAGGAAGACTTCGAAAGTTGTCACGTATTTAGGAGTTTTTACGCGCGCCGATGTCATGTCGCGTCTCGGCCTTCAAGTCCTTCAAACTGCTGCCGACGATGTCCTCTACCATGGCGTTCAGGAACTTTATGTTGCTGTCGGCTTTTCCCTCCAGGTTGTAATCGCGGTTCGCAAGGTCTTCGACGTCTTGCACCATGGCGTTCAGAGACTTGGCGTTACTCTCGGTCTTTTCCTCTAGGCCACTGAAGCCATTCACCAGGTCTTCGACGCGCTCGACCAGTTGGTCCATCCGCTTGCCCAGCTCCGTCACGTTATACCTCACGCCGGCCAACTGTTCCTGAAATTTGGCAGCAAGGGCCCCGTTCGCCACCTTCATTTGCGTGGCCAGACTGTGTTTCGCTGCTCTCATTTCTGAGGTTAATTCGGCCTTCATTGCAGTCACATTGTGATTTGTCGTCTCCCACTTTGCGGCCAAGTCGCTGTTTGCCGCCTCCGTCTGCGTTGTTAATTCGACCTTCATTTATTCCATCTTCTCGGTGATGTTGTCATTAGCCGTCTTCATTTGTTTCATCTCTGCTAAAATCTTTTCCAATGCTCCCTCCATAGTGGTGTGTCTCACTCCTGACACCAGTTGTAACTTCGCGGGTTCGTAGAATTAAAAGCCTAATTTGCCGATATTCCAAATGTTCTTTATTTCCGTAGAAATACACTGTTCAGTTCTCACGTAACAACATTACGTCACATACACAACACAATCTTCCAAGGTCGAGGACCATACAAACAGCGTTCTCATTACACCTGTTTACATCAGCTCTCGTTATAACATCGTACAGATGTTTACTTCTGTTTACGACTTACTCTTGGTGAGTCGTCGCTCCCTTAAATACCTCACTGATAGTTTCTAGACTTTTGTAAAACAAACCAGAAACCGAATAATCTCCTTCAATCAAGAAGTCACTAGAGATTTCCATTTATCTCACTTATCTGTGTCGGTAAGTCTTTTATCTCCGGCGCTATGTTTATCTGCTTATGCAATCCCTTTATCTCCGTGAAACACTATCCGTCTGTTGTTTATTTGCGCCAAACCTTTTGTGCCCGTCGCCGCGACAATATTTACCACTACACTTTTGAAGTGCTAGAGCATGAAAAAAGTGAAATTTCAAAGCAAGCATACAGGGATCCTCTTTTCAGAGTTTTGCCCAAGTTCAGCGTCTTATATTGCCCTTGTATAATGAAACCATTTCCACAGTCAACTATTTCGATTAAACACAAGCTTTTGTATAAATGCATACCTAATTTGTAGAACAGATTAAAACACAAACAATAATTTAGAGAAAGTCACCCGAACGTTACATCCGGTTATTTTGGCAATTTGCTGTGCTATAAGAAGGAAAAAGTACCGAAGAAACATATGCTCATAATATTTGATGAAACAAAGAAAATCAATCATAGATTTATGCTTATTTATCGCTACTATTTAAATGAACAATTCAAATTTGGACTCATGTATAAGCCTAAAATTTGAAAATATAATCATTGCCTAAGGCTCATTTCCTTTTCAAAAGACCGAACAGGAGACGTCTAATATATGTTCATTTCGCATCACAGTAGTTCATTTTTGTCCTTTTTAGAGGACGGCTTATTACTATTTTAATTTTAGTCTTGTTTTAGTTATTTCACCTTCTATCGACTACACCTATATTACTCTTTCTCAGTTCAAATAGGCAACAATGATTTACAATGTTTAACCAACAATATAAACTATTGAACTGAAAGAAACATTTTATTATTACATTTCTTCAAACTCTATACTTCTTATCTCTAGTATTTTGTATCCTGTAAGGAAAAATACTTTAGGTATTACACCATGAAGTAAATGTACCAATCTCTCTGCAAACCTTATTCATGTAAGCAAACAAAGTATACATAAATAACGCCATTTGGGAGTAATAGTGATTGTGAAGTCCTTTCGATATTTTTGAACAATTTGTAGGTCTTCCACTATAAAGGCCAAGTCATAATTTTTACTTGAGATTTAGACATGCTGCTCGTTCCGTCCCATATTTTTCAGGTCTATTCTTTCACTAATCTTTCCGTTCGTCTTCACACTTTAAGGCATTATAATTTATTTGAAACTTTTTTCTTAGTCATTCCTTTAAGGGGACGCATCTGTTAATTTTCCATAATCCAAAGTGCTCCACTCAGCTTTTTTAACGTTTCATATCACGTCATTACTAAATCACTCACGTTCAAAACACACATTTTAACTATTTTATAAAATTACACTTTGAGAAAAAAATTTCATAATTTTTATGTTCTTTATTGAGCTGGAAAATAAGTCACTAAGAAACATACTTTTATATGAATTCTTTCTTTATAGGTAACTTTTGTAATTAAAATTACTCAAAATGGGATATTATTTCATAAGCACTATTATTGCTGCTCAAAACATAAAAAATTTCATCGCAAGAAACATTTTTAACGCTGAAAAAGGTCTAAAATACTACAAAGAGAAAAACGCCCGGCAAAATTTGATCATACTAATAGTCCTAAAATTAAGTTTACGTTTCATAAATTAATATAACTATATATACAACCTTTTGCTCAAAATGAACAGTTTATAATATGGGTTTACTAAATTTTTAAAACTATTTCAAGGAAATTTGAAAAGAAATGTAAGGGAGAGAAAGCTTAAATGCATCATCAAGAGCCCTGTTCCAGGTTACTTAAATCGATACGTAAGTCCCTGAATTTCACTGACATCAAAAATATTTGTACGAAAAACGTTTATAAAGAATAGGAATTTATTAAATTAAAAATTGCCAAATTTAATTGTAAAAGCTTTTTCAATCACCAGCTTAATATGTTTTCTAGTTTTCTTTATATCTTCCTCCTTATCAGTTTAATTATAAGTATTCGAATTTTCTAATAGTAGGTACTGAATAACACAGGAAGTTGTCATTATCATCTTTCTTATTATAAAATTGATGTTTATTGATATGTCATGCATTCGGTAGGGAATGAGTTCTGCAGGTTCTTGAAAGACAAATAATAATTACATTGATATGCGTGATTCAGTAGTCGTATAATTACTTCTTATACCATAGATTTACTTACATAAAAATGAGTACCCTGTTTGTGCCATTCCAGAAAACCTAAGATATTTCAATAAAAGAGACATATAGAACTTTCCACAATCCAAGAAATTATTCTACTTTACACCAGCGATACATGGCGGTGTCCGTTTTATTTATATTTAATTGTAGTGACAAGCCCACAATCATTTTGGTATGATGTTTCTTGTGCCCCTGTTGCCCGCAGCGATACCCAGGACCACACACGTCGCTTCACGCTGCAACTGCATGATCTGCCGACAGAGGTCTCCGCTTTACAGGCACATACATACTCACACACCATTATAAAACTGGCAAACTGGAATGTAAATTGAGTAAGATTTTTTTACCTTGTGTCGTGCATCTTTTTTCTTCTGCTTCCTTTTTTATAGCTTGTGCATTTACTTTTATTTTTCTTCCAGTACCTTTTTAACCCCTTTGTTTTTTTCTTTTGTTTGGAATGTGAGGTTTCTTGTTACTTTATATAGCAGAGAAAGTGAGAGCGAGTTAGTGATTAGGCCCATTAACATTAAATGAGTCCAGGATATTTAGTTCACCCATTCCTCTTTCTTTCACAGAAACGAGCCGGCTCTTTATGCGGACAACAGATTTATTTCTATCTAAAGGTATTTACAGCTTTGATATTCTACCCCTTGAGGTTAAGGGTGGTATGCCTGAATTCTTCCTTATACTCGGAGATCATTTTACGCCCTAATTTACAGACTGCATCACCCAAGATGCTGTCGTTATCTGATCAAGCCTTAATGATCTTGATGGCGGTGAAAACGAACATCGCCCTTCTTCTGTTTTCCGATGTTAGGAATGCAGTGATGACAACCATGAATGTGAAAGAACAAGCGTTGGACAAAAACTAAGATTAAGGTTTCGTTTTGAGGCTCTCATCACATTTGGATGTTCCAGAAACCCTTCGAAATCTTTGAAGGATATGAGTCATGGCTTGTTGAAGAAGGAGATTCCGATAGATACGTTCGACTTCAAGCTTCAGATTCTATCCGTATCCAATTTATTATTTTAATCGCACATACTTTTTTTTTTTGTAAAGCAATAACCTTTATTTTAATTTTACTCTTGTAATTTTTCTGCAGCCTCTAATGATGGAAGCTTCGCGCCACCAAAATATTGCAATAAATGTTTGTTTAATTAAACAATTTATTTGCCTATTCTACTCTGCACATTAGAGTTGCATTATGTTATTTTTGTAATCTGTTCCCATATGCAGTTAAAATATATTTAAAACTTCTTTAAAGTATTAAAATTAATTGAAACATTTTAACACGTAAAATTTATACAATAAAATAATATAAAACAAAACAAAACGGTAATAAAGGTAATTACTGAACAGCTATATTTTATCCCTTCAAAATCGGAAGTTGTGCTTTTAATGTACAGTATTTAAGCTTGAAATAAATTATCCATATTTTAATGCATTAATATAAACTCCTGAAATAAAAACAGTATAATTGTAAATATATTTCTAAAAACGTATAACACAAATTAATGACCAGAGAGGACACTGACAAAATTACAGGTATTTGATAGTATGTTTTCCATAATGAATGCTTAAATATTTATCTAAACTAATATCAGCGAAATTTTATGGAATTTTACAGTAAAATTATCTCACAAATATTTAATATGGTAAGTAGATATTGTAGGAAATTTAAATTTGTATAAGTTGTAATCGCATAGTAATTCTAAAACGGTTAACTAACAATAGATGAACCCCAGCTCGAAAGGCGAAAACCTGCTGGATGTTTAAAATCTAGTATTGTACCAATCATAGTAGCTATTCATGCCATTCATGCTATTCATTTTATGTGCTCGACCACCAGTGCCATCGAGAGGTCAGCGTTCCACCCTCGGTCCGTCGAGTCGTGTCTGTACAGATTTGGTAAAAGGTTCACTTTTTGGTTAAACATTATACATGAATACATACCTGTCCATATTGTCATACTAGAAGTTATTATGTTGTGGTAAGTTGTTCCCTTATTTGCCTTCAAAGTGCAAATGTGGAGTTTCAATGAAGTAATTAAAACAAAGTGTTTTGGAAGAGAATGCACACTTCACGAGAGCAGTATTTGAACAGGCTACATCGTGATATATGCACCTATTCTTTATTTAATCGCTCTCTTTCACTGTGTGTACGCATGAGGTGTGTGTGTGTGTGTGTGTGTGTGTGTGTGTGTGTGTGTGTGTGTGTGTGTGTGTGTGTGTGTGTGTGTGTGTGTGTGTGTGGTCTAGCTCAAAAGTAAGAGATCTGTAACATCAAGATATTCTCCGGAAACAAGTCAGGTGAAAAGACGATTAAAAATTGACGTTTCGGGAGTTTATATCGCTCCCAACATCAGGGTATTTATAAGAAAGTCATAAATGTTAAGTATAATATTTCTTATAAATATCTCGATGATGGGAGCAATATACAGTCCCGAAAAGTCTATTTCTAATCAATTTTCACCTGACTTGTTTCCGGAGTATATCTTGACATATCGTCGCCAAGAAATCTTCAGGTCTTATTTTTACTTACGGTAAGTTACTAATATGAATATTGTAACTACTTTCTTTTGATTATAGGATACAAGACGGTTTCATAAAATTCTCCCATTCCATATAACCGTTATATTCCATATGCAGCTTTCCGTATGTTTATTACCCCAAATACGATTGTTTTGATTAAAATGCATGAACTATCTACTGATATGAAAGATAAAAAGATATGTCACGTTTTTAATGGGTTGCTAAGTTCTCTTCATGCCTAGTGCATTGAGTACAGGCTTTGAGAAACCACTTCTGGTTAGTGGCAAGGGTCCCGTCAATGGAATATCAGAATGGGTATACGAGACACCATAGTCGTAGCTTAGAGATTGGGAAATTCCAAAATCTATTCAGGCAACCTTTAATGGGATGATAACCTACTCGAAGAGCAAACTATTGTATTTATAAGTCTCAAAAATAAATATAATGTTATGAATTATAGGAAAGAGACAAAAATTGTAGACTGAATTTAAATATTCGAGTATTAGAATGTTCGTAGTATTAGCCGTTTTCCAAATTTTCATTGTTGTGTGCTTGGTTAAGTAGTTTTCAGGCTGAAGCAGCCTGTAAGAAATTTAACTGAATATGCTACTCTTTCACATAAGTTTAAAATAAAAATCGACTTGTTATTGAAGAATAAATACAATATGTATGTGTATGTGTGTTTTCACATTCAAAATATGAGGGTTTCTCTATAAACACGTATATACTTAGCATCTGCAAATTTTCTACGTAAGCATATTTTTGTACCTGCCTACTTCAAGTTAATCCAGATCAGCTTTTTCAGAAGTAATTTCATTAAAAATTTCCTTGTAGGTACAAGGGGTATAAAGTAGCCGAATGGGTAATCACTAGTTTAAAAGCGGTTTGCTATATGTTGGCCTAAATAAACCATACTCGTTCCTGATATCGCCAGAAGGAATGCAATATTGCCAGTCCTTTTAAAATGACAGTGTTCAAAGATCCACACCAACTATTATGGATAGGTATCTCTGAAATGTAAAATGCTACAAAAACATTTCTTAAAATAAATTTAGCGTTCTAAACAATACTAAATTTTGGATATGGAAGATTTTTACCCACCTCTTATCACCAGTTACACAAAATCATAGATAATTCCTTCCGCATGAAGTGAATTTCAAAAGTTATTACCATAAAGCACAAAAGATAAATTCTATTTACTATCTTAAACAATCAAAATCCTTAGAGAATGTTCTGGTAAAATAAAAGGTATCGAAAATGTTTACAAGTACACGTTAATTTGAGAGTTGAAGATTTTTGTGAGAATCTTTGTTTCACATCTTAGGAAGATACTGAACATAAATACCTACTAAGTGTTGTAATTATTACAATTTTTATTCCTGATTATGCTCCACACACATTCTTTTAAAAGAGATTTTAGGTAGTCGAAAACTATTTTAATTCCGTTGAAGATATGGAGATTGTCATTCAAGAGGCTTGTAATACTGATGTAACGTCGAATGATCTGAACGTAATAATTATGAATTCTGAAGAACCAGCTGAAATGTTAAGAAAATGAAGTGGGTAACATTAGAACTGCTGCAAAAATTCAAGGAGATAGTATGGAATATTTTTAACAGGTTTCCTCAATCTACAAATTATTATCATGTTAGCATATTTTGAAGATATGAAATGTTCATTTCGGATAAATTATAACGATCAATTTGTGCATCAAATTTAAAAAAATAAAGATATTAGTATTAAAAAATAATGAAACAGAAATCTGAGGGTTGCAAGCCGAAATATTCTTATAGGCTTATTTATGAATATCATTTTTCTCTGACTCTTATTGTCAGCACTGACACCTACTAGTAAGTATCAAGTTACCATAGTCGCACTGAGCATCACAGATACGAAATAGGTTGAAAGTATGAATTATTGTATAATTTGACCATACATATTCATAATTGTCTAAAAACTTTTATTAAAAACATGAAAACTTTTAGTTAAGTAATTACCAAAAAATGTTCAAAGTGAGAGACATCATTTACCTATAATTTTATGAGTAATTGACATTTTGTGTATTAAAGATTACATTGAGCGAGTAAAATTTAATATGCAAAATATCAACTACTCATAAAAGGATAAACATATATATTATTTGGTGTTCTCATTTAAGATACATAATGTTCATTCTTTGAACAGTGCAGATCCGTTTGACAGATGTGAACGGTTTTGGAAGTAATGTACCGCTTGACTATGACGTGAGATAAAAGCTCATTACAGTCACATGGTATTTTGAAACTGTCAGGCCAAGCAGACAGGACAGGTATCTGTCAGTAAGAGCAGTCAATTGCCGTTAGCCCCCCCGCAGTTCTGTCACAACGAGATAAGACGCACGAGAAGCTAGGGACAAGCTCATTTCAAGCTTGTCATATCACTTCTTTTGCTGCTGGCTTTACGACCACTTGGAGGTGTAATGGGCCACCCCAGAATACCTCGTGTAGCGAAGAAGGGTTGCGGCAGCTTAAACAGAAACAAGACAGCCTTGTTTTCTAGCTTCAACTCACCAGACATAAAATCACTGTCGTCTCCAACAGAAAGAGATGCATTTTTCACAATTTATCGCTTTGTTATTTACATAAAAATATAAGAAAATATATAAATATTACTGTTGCCAAAATAATAGAAAATCAGTTTCTAATTTAAAAAATTAGTACGGCCCCTCGTATGTTCTCTCCCACTCATCTACAAAAAGATTATAAAAAAAACCTACTGCTTTTCTTAATCGAGATAAACTTTTTTATTGCTCATTTAAGAAGAACACACTAAGCTAAATCGAGAAGAGCGTTTTTCCAGTTAGCGTATTTACATTTATACTAAAAAATTATGTCAGGGTTTTCTCAGAAGGTATTATTTTAATAAGAATCTACAATATTAGCGAATATATTATGATTGACAACCATTTATTAAACTGTAATGTGGCAGAAAAGCAAATCAGAATGATATCCACGATAGTATTAACGAGATATGTGACATCAATGTAAAACGTTTTCCTGCCTTACTACACATCACTCATATGATTATAGTGATTGTTAAATAGGCCCAGGTTTGGTACAATGCTCATTGAACAATTTTAACATTTGTGATCTCATTTTTCATCTCTTATTTAAAACGATAAGCAAAGCTTTAGAAACCAATTTTGACCAGTTTCCTTATCCTTTGCATAATATTTAAAATAATATTTACAAAGCGTAGAGCAACACATTTCTGCAAACGTATAACCTTTGCTGAAGAATATAAATATACGAATTTATTAATTTGAGTATTTTATCCTATAGTTCAAGAATAAAATTCAATAAAAGAAAGAAAATATGAAATACTCATTCACAGAATTTAAATTCTGTCAAAATTGATTAATGTTTGTGAAAATTGAATGGAATGTGGAAACAAACTTGCAGAAAAGTAAATTTTAAACAATTCTGAATGTGTCAAAGGTCCATATAGTTTACATTTTAGATGTTTCAAGCTCATTTTAATTAGAATAGATTCAAATGCCTTTTTTATGGGTGACTCTTTCCACTGGTATGAAAAAAGAAGAATATCTGTATTACTAATGCTAATTATATTATGTGGAAAAGAAAAAAAGACTGTCTTTTTGTACATCAATGTATTTCTGAAAAACATTCTCTAAACGTGTTTTCCGTTCTTATTGCTTTTGAGCATACAGGGATTTATATAGTAAAATAGTCCAAATACTCTTAAAAAGTATTTAATATGTCTTATTTAAAAAGAAAAGAATCACATTGGGCAATTTAGGGGCTAACTAATGCATTTCTCTCTCATAAAAGATGCTTTTATGTAAAATAAGACATATTTTTCATGGTTTTATATTATTCTCTGCAAATTTTAGATGAAGTATATTACATTTTATAACTGCTTAAAAACATTTACTAACATTAGTACTCGCATCCAGTTCAAAGGCTTGAAAAGAAATAGGATCGTCTTCGCTTTTGAATATGTTCTTCTGTTACCTCTTGCCTACTCTAAAAATAAATTATAAATGGGTGTGAAAATTCATAGACTCAAAGTTGTTATTATTTGATGCTGGGAATTTTGTCTGTAAGATATGGAAACGTTAGTGTGATAAAATGCTTATTAAGTTTTCATGAATCAGAATTAGAAAAGCGCCCTATGAAAACATAAAATCACAGGGAAAACCTTTCGTCTTGCATTCGGGACAGAAGGAAATGCATGTTCGTTTGCAACGAAATAAGCTTGGCAAAAATGCAAATAAAATAACGTTTTCAGTATTTCCTCACTTCAGTCATCTGTGAAAATTAAAGATAACTGTATCTAAATTAAACAGTACACATTTATTCACTGATAGTACATACCTACCTTTCTTCTTCCAAATAGACTATTAAGACAATTGGTTGGAAAACTGATCTTTCATCAAGCTGAAGTACTAGAAGAAGCAGTAGAATGTTCTTGTTGGTGGAATAAAAATACTCGCAGTAAGAAAGGGAGGTAATCGATTCATGATAATAATTAGCTCGTATAAAGGTTTGAGTTTTTGAAAGTTTGTAAATTATTTATAAACTCATAACCTACAGATATTTTAAATATACTTAATTCTTATAATATCCGCAGTGTGATATCTTTGATATTTTCAACTGTAGTAGTTCGTTCAAAACCGGTGGAGGGCGATGGATTTTTCGGATGTAAATTTACTTAACATGACTTGCTTTGGAAGGGAAGTAATGCAATGTAGTACACTTTTGGCAAGTAAAAGGTACCTCAAGGATATAAAGAGGTCTCTGAGCACGATTAAGCGGTATTTCACGCCCAATAAAAATGGGGCAGTCAGAACCACAGCAGTTAAATGGCGTTATTACATAACAAACTCAGTAAACAAAAGTTGTTTATTGGATGAGTAGAGCCAGACTGAAAAATTCAATGCCATAGCCGGGATTTGAACCACGGATCTTCCGGTCTCCGTCCGGCTGCTCTTAACCATTGAGCTACTATGGCCAACATGCTTACATGACATTAAATTCTCCAACTGACTCGTGTGTTTCCCGGTAGACCACTAGGGGTTCTCATATACAATGAGATACACACCTTTTTGTGGCAACTTACTGTGCTGTAAGTACTTATGTCCCAGGCTTCATAGTTCAACACTATGTTTTAGGTTAATTTCTATCAATTAACCTAAAAAATAGTGGTTTAACTGTGAAGCCTGGGACATAAGTACTTACAGCATAGTAAGTTGCCACAAAAAGGTGCGTATCTCAGGACGGAGACCGGGAGATCCGTGGTTCAAATCCCGACTATGGCATTGAATTTTTCGGTCCGACTCTACTCATCCAAACTTTAGCCTACACAGGGCTAGTGTGAAAGGAATTGTTAATGTCCTCCCATAGTGGTTTATTTGTTTGAAATCATATTTTTTATTTAAAAAATACCTATTTTCAGATACTCTATAGATCTCCATGTTTAAGAATGACGCAAAACTAACAAAACAAGTGATAAATAAGCACCGCTATTATGTTTTCCTTGATGTTCTGTAATGTTTTTAACCAAATATTTTTTCTCTTCTTGTTTAGAGAAAAGAGCAAATATTTACCGTAGACACTGAAACACCTGTTAATAAACCGGATATATCCAGAAATTCCTTACCTACAAGACTTTGAGTGGGCGGGTACATGTTGGGACAGTTTTCAGTGCCAAACAGAACAAGCAAAGCAAAACAAAACATGAGCACCACGTTGTGCTCTAGCATACCTTCATGGTTAATTTACGTGGCACAATGTCTTGTCTGGCTCATTATGTTAAGACCGTGTGACAACTATATGAAAGAAGACCATTCTGCTCCTCGAGGAACGGACAGGTAGCTGGGGCATACCTGCTTCGTCAATGTTGTGACCCTCTCAACACACGGAAGCTGCTTAGCACCAAAGTCGACTGCTTTCACTCAGTGGCTTCACTTATGATACTCGTGCTGAAGAATCCTGGTTCTATTTCTAAATCCCGCCAACTTTAAATCTGCCCCATTGATTATCTCATGTGAAGTATCCCTATTATCCAACATTATTTGGAGACTATGGTGAAAGTTGTAGGTTCTCTGGTTCCCTAGACTCTTCTTCGCAGGTAGCGGACTGGATACCTACAGTTAGACAACACTTGCCATGCATCACTTTGTTTGCTAGCCATTGAATGTTCATAAGACTTATTCGACTCTGTGAGTATCTGGCAGACAAACGTGAAACATTCAGGAAAGCTAGTAGTATTATCAGATGTAAACCAGATAAATGCTTGTGTAAAAAGCATCCCTTGTATGTGAACATTAAAATCCAAATAAAGGCTAACTTGCCAGTTAGATTTTATGTTCACATGATTTATTCCATTCAGTATATTACTGTTTTACTTCATTATAATTGAGATAAATGTTTCTCTGTAGGTGTAAGAGGAATAAAGGAGGCTGTAAGAGTAATCAAACATTTAAACAATAGATCGCTATGAGCTGGTTTTAAAGTTTCACTATTTGATGGCCACCCAAAATAACTGAAATGAACTAAAAACAATTGAATTGAAAACAATTCAAAACAACTGAACTCAAACTTTTAAAAAGTGTAATGAATTTTCAAATGCAGACAAATAACAAAATATATAGGGAAAATTGTTGATAATACTGTAGCTTTGTGGGTTCGTAGAATTAAAAGTCCGAGTTGCAGATATTCTAAATGTTATTTATTTCCGTAGAAATACACTGTTCAATTCTGACGTAACAACATTACGTCACATACACACAGTCTACCAAGGTCGATGACAATAACAATCAGCTCTCGTTACAACACTCTACATGTGTTTACTCCTTACTTCTCTTGGCGAGTCGTCGCCTTCTTAAATACCTCATTGATAAATTCGAGAGATTTCTGTAGCAAATAAGAAAATAACTATTCTATGTCTATCCAGATATCACTAGAACCTTCCAAACGTGAATCCCTATCTGTGCCGGCTATTTGTGTACACTAGCCGCGCTATCGTAGATAACGGGTTCGCGACAATATCAAAGGGTTTCATACAAACTGCGTGCAGATATTTCTTCCGGTTATAGAAAAATATACACAAAATTCATTCATCATAGTCAATTCACAGAAAAATTAAAATACATTATTTCTCATGTAGATATATTTAGCATATAATGCACATTTTAATAAAAAACATCACAACCATTTATTGAGAAACAAACAGTAACGAAAATTTGTCTATATAAAATATTGTTTGGGGTTAAGAATTATTTTGATCATGTTCCTGTTAGATCCTTGGAGAATAACTGAGCTAAAATGGCAGGTTTAGTATTTATTGGACATTTTCTAGGAATAGCCCTTGAAGTCCTCTTCATTGGTGAACCGTAAGATATAGGTAAAGTGTTTCTGCACAATAATGCATTACAACCACTGCTTACAAACACAAAAAAAAAAAATCGTGGTGCCATTCTTTATGTTTGTTACGGCTTCAATACAAGCAACGTCAAAGAGCACAGTTTATAGTAAATAATATATTTCCTGATATTGTTTGTTGAAGGTTTACATTTTCAATACGAATTACATTTTCTCAATACTTCGTATCCTTACAAATAAAATGTGGAATAAAAGTATAACTCTATACTGGCAGTAAGAAGCATCTAAAGCAGTAACCTTTTCTGTAACAGAAAGTTGAACATGAGAGAACAGAAAAGTAATTACATGCAGCATATTAGATTTTTTTCTTGAAAACAGTACATTGCAAAGACATCAAGTAACCTTGATTAACTTCAATTTTAAATTATTTATTACAGAACACATAAGAACGAATGTAGTTTCAAATATTTCCTTTATTAACACACCTTTCCATCTCATAGTGCTTTCATTTGTTAAAAGCCTTACTTCAAAATACTCCTGTAAACTTTATATATAGTGATTGTTGTAGCAGACTCTTTGATTTTGTTTTGTTCTTATTATATCTTTATATTTATGGTGAGTTTGAGACTTTATTCTTGTTTGAAAAATTCCTATCACATATTTTTGAGGTACATAAAATTGTGACATTATAGGCCTCTCCCCTCTGAAATTTATGATGTCCTCTCCAGACAAAAGGAGCTGACTAAGAGCCTGTTCTGTTCGTGTTACACACACATTCTTCTAAAAGTTCCTGTTGATCGCAATGAAAAGTCGAGTTAGCCACCCTTACAGAAACTGCGTTTAATGAAATGCCTTAGGAGGGGACTTACAAAGAGGGACGTGTACCATTGCTGTAATACCAGAGTTAATCAAAACGGAGACCCCTATGTTTGTGTTACTTTGATTGACTTCACCCCTCCCGAACCCCTGACATTAAACACCCACAAGTTGGATGCTTCGCTGGAGCTTACTCAATCAAGTTTTCGAAATTTCCAATGAGCCGCCTCAATTCTCTCGCCTTACTACATCTTTTCTGCGTGAGGTGGAATCCCTCGCTAAATTAAAACTGTGCCATACACCAGCCAACTTGCATTCCACAGCGGGGTTTACAAGGATCCAATGTGTTCAGAGCTCTTCGCTATGTCGATGTCAGATGAAGTCTTTCTAAACACAGGCTGTAAAGAAATTATTATTGGACTTTGAAATTTGGTAGATAAATATTTTATTTGCGGTATACAATAGTAATTATATGAAACTAAAAATATGTGAAATTTACCATAACAGAAATTACAGTTCAATATGGGTTTCATTTATGACACCGAATGCATACTTACAGCAAACGTTCCATTTCTTCCCACAATTATGACATTATAGTTAATTCTACTGCTGTAACAAACCTCCATCTTGACTTAAGTAAGTACTCAAGTATTGGTAGTTGGAATTGCCAGCCGCACAGAGTTTGGGACTATCCATTAAGCCATTTTACACCCTATTCTCATCTGATACATATTCTGCTTGACAGACACATCCCATGATGTGGATATGAATATGTCACCTGTGAACGTTTGTTCCAAGAAGGAACTTAAAACTCTATACTCCAATGAACAGTCACCATGGATTTTGTTCCCCAAGACACAAAATAAATTACAAGGCAATTGCCATGTTCTGCTTTTTTTCGCTATTAAGGTTACAAAGCAAAACAAACAGAAGAAGTTCCGTGCACGTAAAATTCAAACTTCTACAGTTAACCTTCTATGTTATGAGTTAAGTTATGAGTTAATTTTTTAACCGCAGAAATAGCGCTTTAATTTAAAACCAATAAAATCATTTGTGTACATGGATATCACCAGAATGAAGTGCAAAGTAACAGTAGTGATAACAGCAATAGTGATAACAGCAAGGAACAGCTTGAGGGGTGATTATATAAAGTCTCTATAATAGGTGACAAACCTAAATAATGCCACCACAATTTACCTTCAAGGTCATGCAGGTGTATTGGCAGACAGTTGTCAAATAGGAGTCATCTCAAGGAATTATATAGTAGAGTTAGTATATCAAAAAACTCAAGGGGCAAGCAAAATTATACTGGGCAATGGCAAGCATACTTTTGGCAGCAAGAACTTGTTTCATTGTCCATAATCATCCGGCTTGATCAACCTGGTCTTCAGAATTTTATTCTGAATATGAGAGGTGGGTCAATTCTTAAATAGTTAAATTTCTAGAATCACAGAATAGCCAGTCCTTCCGTTTATGAGATAACTTTGTTTCTTTGTTTGGGATCAGGTCTAAATCTAGGACTAAGGCGTTCTATTCTTCGTCTATGGTTATCCGCCTGCTTCTGTGCCATTGGGGTAACGTGTTTGCCTTGCATACAACAGTTCGCCAGTACCAATCTCGATCAAGGTGAGTTATATGGATAAGGTTTTTCTCTGTGGGTTTCCCTAATACTGAAAGATGAGTGTCGATAACTGTAAGCTGTGTGGATCCTGGACTCATTTCAGACTCATTTCACCCATTTCATTCATCGTCCGATATGACAACTTTGGAAGGCTTTAATTAAAGAGGCTTCAGTATACACTAATCTAGCAGAAATTTAAGCAAAATCAATTTATGTGTACTTATCGAGCTATTTTAACTAAATTAACACCAAATTAGCTCTTAATAGGACATATATGTTCATAATGGTAACGTATGTATGTCATTATCAGTGTCTTGTTGATGGAAGTCAGTGTCCACCCAACTTCGGCTGCAGAGACCGAGTTACTAATATGGATGAGTAATAATAATGATGATATTAAATGTTTGAACATGTAGATAATATTGCCGTTTTGTATAAATATCTCTACACAAAGAAGCTGTAAAGTGAAAAGACATCTGCTTTTGCTGTTATGCCAATAATGATGTCAGAGGCAAGACTACTTTATAAAGAAATGAAACGTGAAAATGTTGCAAAAAAGTTTTTAAAATATTGAAACTTAAAACTGAATTATAAGATTCTTGGAATAAGAGAGCTTATTGAACGTTATTACATCACCAGTATCCATTTTCTTCAAGACGCATAATTCATTTTTGTCTGCATAAGTGGGCGAAGATACTGTAGACTGACATTCTGCTTACTCTGCCCGTATGGAGAACCTCTCCCCAGAAAGTACATTTTGCGGTTATGGAGGAATATAGGAACATTTTGGATCAGAAAGAACAGCTAGGACTGCGTGATCACCCCAATGCATGATATGAGAATGGAACAGGAAACGGTGTGAAACGGAGCAGTCGTGAAGTAAATGGCGGGAGAAACTGGAGAAAAACCACCCACCAACAATTTTGTCCACCAGAAACTCCCCAAAGGTTTCCTTGTGATTGCATCCGGGTCGTCTTTGTAAGAGGAGAGCTGTCTAACTATTCGGTCACAGCATTCCTTTTTACAGCAGTCTCCTCTATGAAATAAGTCTATTTATTACTGTAACTATGTGCAAAAGCGTTAAACACATCATGGAAGAAAAGCATAAACGAAAAATGATGATATTTTGTAGTCATTCACATTGATGATACTTAGAGCAGAACAATGGGCCATGGATAGGTCAGACAGATTAATGGAATGAAATTCCTCAGATATATTATAGGTTATACAATTACCAAATATAGAATACTCAAGGAATACAGTTAGCCAGGCTATTCAAACGTGTAACTTAACATTAAAAAAAAACTACAAACAAACTTGGTATGGGAATGGGCTCTTCTAAATGAACAATACTAACAGACACAGTGTGGAGAAAGATAGTTACATCTTGTGGTTTTCAGAGAAAAGAGATAGTGTTTTTTATATAGTTTCCTTGGTTATTGTTATGAAATTGACGTTGAATTGTTTTAAGTAAAATAGTGAAAGGCTGTGGAGAATAGTAAACGTTTTATTTCAAAAGGAGATGTGGGACGACATAGAAGACAATGAAAAGAATAAATGTGAGATTGGACAGGCCAAAGTCCATCATGAAGATTATTATTATTATTATTATTATTATTATTATTATTATTATTATTATTATTATTATTATTATTATTATTATTATTATTATTATTATTATTATTATTATTATTATTATTATTATTATTATTATTATTATTATTATTATTATTATTATTATTATTATTATTATTATTATTATTATTATTATTATTATTATTATTATTATTATTATTATTATTATTATTATTATTATTATTATTATTATTATTATTATTATTATTATTATTATTATTATTATTATTATTATTATTATTATTATTATTGTTATTATTATTATTATTATTATTATTATTATTATTGTTATTATTATTATTATTATTATTATTATTATTATTATTATTATTATTATTATTATTATTATTATTATTATTATTATTATTATTATTATTATTATTATTATTATTATTATTATTATTATTATTATTATTATTATTATTATTATTATTATTATTATTATTATTATTATTATTATGATTATGATTATGATTATGATTATGATTATGATTATGATTATGATTATGATTATTATTATTATTATTATTATTATTATTATTATTATTATTATTATTATTATTATTATTATTATTATTATTATTATTATTATTATTATTATTATTATTATTATTATTATTATTATTATTATTATTATTATTATTATTATTATTATTATTATTATTATTATTATTATTATTATTATTATTATTATTATTATTATTATTATTATTATTATTATTATTATTATTATTATTATTATTATTATTATTATTATTATTATTATTATTATTATTATTATTATTATTGCTCCGATATTGCAACTGATATCTCCCTCGCTCTGTTTTTACGTCATCAAGAATCACGTGCACTTTGAACATCCCGTCTACCCCACACACACCTTTGCTGCTGTTAGTGTTTTTAAAAAGCTGCCAACACATAAGGAATATAAAGAGAGGACAGAACAGATCACATACTCCAGGGTGATCCTGAGTCAGTGCACCATGCTCATTGGAATTTCTGTATATACCGAATGCTACACAGAGGCACTGGGTTATTACATCTGTAGGAGTGACTGTAACTTAGTGTTATTTCATGATCGCTGGACTTTAAAAGGATCGCTGGCCAGTTTATGCACTCATTTCTTTTCAGTTTTCCAGTTTAAGTCAATCAAGGTTAGCTTTTAAGAAACTGCAATCGCTAATTCATTACTGTTGCTTGCCATAGCATACGTTGTTCTCTCCTTCAGAGAAGTATGTATTCTGACGTGCAAACTGGATCTTAGTAGAGCGTTGGTAATGGCAAATGTAGCCCTCCTTTCTACCACTGGGAATTTCTGTATTCCTTGAACATAACTTCTATCCAAAACGTTGGCAGTGTCCTTTCATTTCCCAAAAGTATTTCCGAGCTGCCAAAGAGTATACATGCTACATGACCTTATTAGAGGAGCATATTAAGACAAAACTTCATTACCCCCTCCCTTCGTCTCCAGGTTTCTACTCTAAGGTCTCATGTAAGTATCGCAGCTGGCGTTTAGTTTAACGAAAAATGCAAATAATTCATGACTTGGTCTAGAAGCTCCAATTGTGTAGATCTGGTTCATCGTCTCCGTGGTACCAATTATAGTGAAACTCTTCCCTAAGAGTCGGTACCTAAAACATCCCTTCATTTCGCAATGATTATAATATCGAAGTTTGGTACATTTTTGGGCCTGGTTTGTTTTTCAGGTAGGACACCTGCAGAATTGAAATCGATTAGATGTAGTTACAGGTTTTCATCCGAAAGTGAAAAACTTACACAGCTATTGCGGTCTAGGGAAGCCTCTTTTTATGCTCGTTAGCATACTTTCCTTATCTTCGCATTGCTGTATTTCCGATTTTGAGAAATGCATGTTTGAACAGTTGAGAAATGAAATTATACAAGCAGAAAAGGAAACAACACTTATTTAACAAGTGCTAACAACACACAAGACATATCACATCCTTTGAAGTAACTGCAATCACTGCACGTTACCACACTCGGAGAACTGCAACAGAAGTGTACTTGCTAAATCACCTACTTCACCTATCGAAAACTTAGCCTATATACGGCTAGTGTGAAGCAATGATTAATTTCCATCAATTATGTTAAATAACAAGAGTTTAATGATGAAGCCTGGGACTCAAGTACTTACAATAGTAAGTCGTCAACGGTGTATCTCGAATACGATAGCCCCTAGTGGTTTACCGGGAAAATATCGGCACGTTGGTCTTGATAGCTCAATGGGTAGGAGCGACTGGATGGAAACTAGGAGATCCGTGGATCAAATCCAGGCCATAACATTGGAATTTTCAGTTTGACTCTATCATTTACTCCATCGCTGAAGGCTAGCTCACTAAATTGACTCCGCAAAATTCTTGCCTTGCGAAAGCGCTCATTTACGTATTTGTAGGAAGTTTTTACACAGTTCCAGAACGTTCTAGGGCAAGAAACCTCCATGATATTCTATTTATCTGCTGATAGGTCATCCGATCTTTACGCAAATTTACATTTTTGTGCCAGATTAATCTTTTACAGTTCCAATTGTCCGCTGTCAACATCGCGCCATATCCATATTATTAACTCAGTTATGCAACTCTTGACCTTATATGATGTAAAGCTATAACTAGAGCTAGGATGTTGAGGAAAACCTCTTTTATTCCTAGTGCCTAAAGATGAAATCGAACATAATATATGTTAATTATGGGTCACTATGCCAGAAAATTGGGGATTTTATTTGTCCTTTCTTGCCTGGCCGCAAAAGTGCCAAAAACTAAGCATAGTAAAACGCCTTTATATCCTTTTTTCCAAACTTTAACTCCTTTTGGGATATTTTAGGGTTTTTAAAGGTCCTTTTAAACAGTTTATACGTCCTCAACTTACTAATTATCGAGATGTGACCAAGTTGTTAATGTGATACTAAAGAAACAAAAATTAATGATATTTTATAAGTTAAAGCTCAGTTTGTATATAATTATGGCTTATTTTACTTCGGACTTGAAAGATTTAAATGTCGGTTTGATATATCCCATAACCTCTCTGATTTATTTGAAATATTTTGATATAGGAACAGAATACAGACTTATATCCTTCCCACAGGTGAAAACATTACAAAAACATTTAGAATTTCAGGCGAGCATTTCATTAATTTATAAAATAGATTTTGTAGACTTTTTTGCAAACTATAAAGTAAAATACAAAAAATTATACAAAATTGCGGACACATTTTATTGCAAGAACTTTGCATATGTGGCCACTACGAAACACTTCATCAAATAGAGGGTAGCATTTAGAGAACTACAATCAATCCTGTGTAATATGTTTTCTTAAATTGTTGTTTATAAAATTCCACAACTGTTTAGTAATTAAACAGTATCAATACTTTTGAGTACATTTAGAATATTTTTATACCGTTTTGCACTAAACTTAAAGGATACTCAGTCTTTCATGTAAGAAAGCTTAGTCTTATTTACTTTGTTTTCATGTTATAATCGAATTTATTTTAAAGAATTTAATAATGTGTAAAGAAAATAAAACCACTACATAATACTAAAAATCAAAGAAGCGATCTTTTACATTGAAAAATAAGATTTTTTTCTGGATAGTCTATGCGTATTTTCCAAAGAGATTAGATAGGAGGCCTGGAAATATGGTGTATGATTTCGTTATATATGAAGGCTTTTTGTTTTATATGAGAACTACGTAGTTTTAATGTTATTAAATAATTAAATAAACAATTAGATAGTAAAATCTATAAACTTTATATGACTATAGACAATATATACGGGGAATATGGAGTATTATTTCACTATCTATTATTAAGGGTTTTTGTGCTATATGAAAATTATGTAGTTATCTTATAAAATGATGAAATAACAAGAAGAAGGTAAACTTTATTATGCTGCAATTATTTAAAATTATTCGGCCATTTTACTGAAGATTTTCTTACCGCTAAAGGACTTACAGTTTTTTTTTTTATTTTTTTTTATAAACATTTACAGAACCCATAAGACTGTCGCAGAGAGCCTAAAGAAATGAGACGTTCTGGTAATGATTCACATCCTTTAGTTTTCGTATATATAGGACGTTTTATCCGTTAATTTTAATAGTTGGGTCTGTGTGCAATTTTAATAATATACCTTTTTTATTCCTTACATGCCCACTTCAAGGATAAAGGAGAGGATTCACTATAAAAACCTCGGGAACAGATTATCAGAATGGATCATCAGATATTTTCCAAACGAATATGTAATGCAAATGTAATTAATTAACCGCTTTTTGGCGCATCTAAAGCTAACGGTGCAATGGCCAGGTAAGGCAGTTTAGCATTGTTATACAGACCCAACTTTTCACATCCAGGTATGAAACAAAATGACGAATGTAGCGCCATGTTTCTCTGCAGCCCGCAATGTCTTATACTGGCAGCCTGGAACTGCACAACTAGTGTCGTTAATGCGATGCCAGATCATAATGAATATTTAATTATAGCATTGTTAAAGTGTGCATAAATCCTAATTATGAATCCCAGGCGTTTCTTTTTCTTTTACGCCATCATTTTCTTGTCATTTGCCTTCCTTTTGTTTATGTAGAATAGAGTTTTGTATCAGTGACCTTCTACATAAGAATACGAGTTAAAACTTTAGAAATTTCAGTAAAGAAATAGGAATAAGTTTTGCACTTCTTTAACTCGCATTTTTTTAGAGAAAAAGGAGTCACATTCCTACTTATTGGTTTATTTAGGAGGAAAGAGCATTGGATGGATGGATGGATGGATGGATGGATGGATGGACGGACGGACGGATGGACGGATGGACGGATGGACGGACGGACGGATGGACGGATGGACGGATGAATGGATGGATGGATGGATGGATGGATGGATGGATGGATGGATGGATGGACGGATGGACGGATGGACGGATGGATGGATGGATGGATGGATGGATGGATGGATGGATGGACGGTTGGATGGATGGACGGATGCATGGATGGACGGATGGATGGATGGACGGACGGATGGACGGACGGATGAATGGATGGATTTATGGATGGATGGATGGATGGATGGATGGATGGATGGATGGATAGATGGATGGATGGATGGATGGATGGATGGACGGATGGACGGATGGACGGATGGATGGATGGATGGATGGATGGATGGATGGATGGATGGATGGATGGACGGTTGGATGGATGGACGGATGCATGGATGGACGGATGGATGGATGGACGGACGGATGGACGGACGGATGAATGGATGGATTTATGGATGGATGGATGGATGGATGGACGGACGGACGGACGGACGGACGGATGGATGGATGGATGGATGGATGGATGGATGGATGGATGGATGAATGGATGTACAACCTAAAAACGCATAAGAATTAATGCTAATTTTTACACCTGTTTCAGATGCCATTGTTTTAAACCTTAATTCTTTATATTCTTAAAACAGGAACAAAACATAATAAAGAACAATACATAAATATGTCACATTTGTGTCCATAAAATATCTCCGGCGTCTTAAAGTTAAATATCTCTGTAATCACATTTAAGGGACATACTTAAATACATTAAATTGTAAACAAATTTGTTATTACCCTTCAAGCTATATAAACATTATCATTGTCTTTGATTTAATTAAAAATTAAAATATATTTAATTCAAAACCACGGAGAAACCTTACGAATACACTGTGTATTACGGCAAATGAGAGCACCAGTTGCTCCTAAGAACATTGTCTCTTCATTAAAAAAAAAAAAAAAAAAAAAAAAAAAAAAAAAAAAAAAAAAAAACAGTCCGTTGCTATTAGCAAGCTCCTTGTATATGTCTGGAACACAAAAGGAAACGCTCTGTAAGACAAAGCTGCTCCACGTGAATCTCTGAGAGCAGAAAGACGGCAAAGAATGGTTATTATTCAGTCAAGAGGACCAGCCATTGGTAGCAAGTACACGCTAATCCCCCTGAGTTAAGTAATTAATTGGCGATAACGTTTCTGATGCGATTTCAAAGGCGGTTCTAGAAATAAGTTTATGACGACAATTGTGACATACAGTAAATGCTGCTACTGCGAAAGATCAAAGGCGTTTTGTATTCAACATTCCAGCGAAGAAGGCACTACTTGGAGTGTAACATCGCTGCATCATGAATAAAAGTGAAATGAATGGGGAAATTGGACCGGATCATATTACTGAAAGGAGAGGGAAAACTGTACATTTTTACAAATAATCCAGCTGCCATACATACAGTATAAATTACTGTTCACTCATTTTTATAAATTAGTTTCTTATTTAAATCATTGTTTGTAGTTATTGTTTAATTTTTAGGAACTTCAGAGTAATTTTATAGGCCATTTTTCAAACACTTTTAGGCCATCAATTTCGGAGCCCTGGTAATTACACAGCGTTATAGCCGAGAACCTCCTTTAAATCGCGCTGCTGTAAACTGGGCTCTGAAGCAGAGTTGCTGATCGAACCTCCCCGCCCTCCGTTACCATGGAGACCTGACGTTCCTGGAATGTTATTCGCTAGTTCGTTTTCATTAAAAGTAATGGAGCCGACACTTGATGCAGGGCATTATCGAGGTATAATCTACTTTGAATAAAAACGTAAGCAAAGACGGGTATTAAACTGCTTTACCTTTGCAGAAACAAGTATATCTAAAGCTGATTTGGTTCCAGTACCTTCTGAAATCTCTTGAATCTCTACTCCTGGTAGAGATTCATCATAAATGAGACATAAATAAACAAAACAAAAAATGCTGCTGGTATAAAAGATATGAGTTACACATCCAGCACTCCCTCTACTCCCGTACACACAATTCTTACAAAACCCTGTTTCTCTGTCTACTTTATGTTTTTCGAGATAAATATTTACAGACATTATCTTATTAATTTTCTTGTAGGTGTAACATAATATGGAAACAGACTAAGATTTAAGAGACATTCAAACCTTTCAAAAGTGGGTCACTCTCCGATCTTTCAGCATGGTCAAGAGATAAAAGGAAATGTCCCATTAGTGAAGTGTTAAGTATTGCAAAACTCAAACAAATAATAAGGAATATCTCCAAAATGGTTTACTCCACACACACACACACACACACACACACACACACACACACACACACACACACACACACACACACACACACACACACACACATACACGCAGACACGTTTTGTCTCTCTCTAATGTTTACCAGTTAAGCTGACAGAATTCTGACGAAATTCTCATGAAGTTCGACACATACACATGAAATTTCTCTTTAAAGTATATAAAACATATAGTAGATATTATCATTAAAATTTTAGCCAGTTTTGAGAAAACCAAAAATTTTGAAAAGTGTTCCCTTTTAAGGGTTTCAGCTTGGGTTGGAAGAATTTCTTAGAAAAATTTGTGTCGCAACCTTGGAAAGTGCTTGGTGTGTAAACGAGTTTTCGTTTTTGAGTGGTCCTGTTCATTTGGACAAACACACAGACACCCATCCATACACATAGATTCTCTCTCTCTCTCTCTCTCTCTCTCTCTCTCTCTCTCTCTCTCTCTCTCTCTCTCTCTCTCACACACACACACACATACACACACACGCGCGCGCGCGCAGTCCGTTTATCTAAAATTTATTTTTTAGAATTCAGAAGTCTCAAAACTTGTAAAATTTAGATATCGAAATTTTGGTGGAATGGAGTACCTACTTCACCTTCTTACTATAATATATAGTAGACAAAATTAACAAGTATAACTTGTTGCACACTCATTACCTTCTCTATAAACTACTCTCGCATAAACTATTGTTGCAAACGTTCAGTAATATATGCTGGATTGGATTGTTCGGAGGGGATTCGGCACCGCGACTAGACTGGCCTTTTGTACCTATGCGCCCAAGGTCCTATACCCGGAATGGAGGATGAGGTGAGAGGAGGCAGAGGGAGGCTGACCCCAAGGAGTCACTACGGTACACAAGTCGGGGTCCGTACACTTTACTAAATAGAAACTCGGGCAGGCTTGCACAACCGGCATCCCGCAGGCGCGTTCCTGAATCAGCTCACTAGACCGTCTCGCAGCCTAGAGTACGTTCACTCGAGAAGTTGTTATTCAGAGCATATCATCCTGCCATGCAGCACCGAGACTCCCACCGACACTTCTACTGTGAAAGAGACCAGTAGATGAGAGATGATAGAGATGTAAAGGAGGGACAGGAAATTCGGCGGATGTAATTAAACTGCCCAGTATTCGCCTGACAATTTATGGAAAACGCCAGGAAAAAAGCCACAGGGGCAGGTAGGTCATCCACGGAAATCGAACCCGGGCCTCCCGAATGTGGGTTACAGACAAAACCGCCTGAGCCAGCCCGCTCGGTTTTACTTAACACTTTAACTTCATTAAGAAATAATTTTTAAATGTGTCCTAAGCATGACTGCTGGTCAAGTACAAATTAAGTCTAAAGGTTGTTTGGCTAAATCATCAAACCGTGGAGAACAACGAATATTTCATCTAGTATGAATTGTCGTTCATAACAATAGTTTATATAAGATTTAGTAGAAAAAGTCATGTCCAGAATTTTTAAAAGGTATTTGCAGTTTAATCCTAGGTTACTTATCCTTTATACGCAGATAATAGTGAATGCCAAAAACATTGTGCGCACGCATTAATTAATTATACTATCATGCGAAATAAAACTTTTTCACGGGTTTGGGATCTGAAAGATGATAATAACTAACCTTGATATGCTAAATTGTATGGTGCTTTCCATTTTTCTCTATCGGGTAAGGTTTTCTCACAAATCACAAAATAAATTTTGAAAATACTGCTTTGGTATAAAATCACGTGCATTATAAAACAAACACAGAATGTAAATTTGTGATATGAGAGGTCACATTCACTAACTTGGATGTGCTAAATTCAATGAAGCTTTCCATTATTTTCTGTCGCGTAAGGCTTTCTCAAACATTTTGAAAATACTGTTTTTGGTGTAAAAACATGTTCATTGCATATAAAATAAATACAGAATGCAAACTTTTCGATCTGAAGTCATATAACTAACTTTGATGTGCTAAATTGAATAGTGCTTTTCATTTTTTTTTCTATCACGTAACGTTTTTTCACAAATCACAAAATAAATTTTGAAAATACTGCAGTTATATATAGTGTCCAATATATGTGTGTAAAAGGTATCGAATTTCAAAAAATTGCACGTGTAAAGCAAAAACTGTTATCATTTTCAAAATCAGCTTTCAAGTAAGTAGCCTATTTTCATCAAAACCGGGAAAGTATTACAGGACAGTGTTATCTATTTAAAGAAATACTACCAAGGTAACTATCTCTATGCTCATATCTATATTCGCTTGAGAGTTTGATGGCATTCTCTGTGTACTATTGGGGTCTGTGTGGCAAAATCTGGTACGGAGTATAGCTGGAGGTACCCGAAAATGAGTCCAGAACACGTACAGCCTTAATGACACAGCATTGTACGGTAGAGATTGTTTGCCCCTTTAAGGGTAGCGGCCTACATATGGCATATACGTAAAGAGCACCATCCCCCACACCGAGAACATAGCTCACGAGGGATGTCCAGCAGCTACTTGCAAGTGGTTGCATTCGGAGCTCTCCAGGCTTCAGTTCTGGATGTTGCGGTTCTACTTCGCAGCAGAGTTTTGGTATAGGTATATGGTTTATACATACACAGCAGGCATTATACCTCAAATATTTAGGTGCGTAGCGGTGCGTGTAAGGCAATAGTTCCCTTGTCAGTTCTCTTCTTACGGACGATTTATTTGCTATGACATGATTTCAAGATCTTTCCAATTTCCTGCAGAAGCAGTACTCGTCACAAAATTGCTCTAAGACTACATTTTTGTCGTATGCAATAACTTACTGTCTCTCGAGAATGACTGCTCATACAGCAATTGGAAATTTCTACAGAATGTTCTAAAATGTGAGTAGAAACTTCGGGAAGGTTCTGGTTAAGGTTCTGGTTATTTACAAAATCACTGAGCGAGAGCGCTGCTTATCTCTGTTTATATGTCCAATTGTCCAGCACCGACTCTGGCAATTTAAGGCTAGCCGCTATGTCTTAGTTTTAAAGCGACTTACTTGAGAACATCGAGGAGGAAAATTACAGTGAAAATATTTGTTTTCTTTACTAGGCTCATACGCAGCACAATGAGGCATTAAAGCCTCACAGATACGTTTTTGAAGATCTTTAGTTTATTTTTATTGAGTATGCTACCTTGGAACAATATCACTCCGCATTCTAAACATACGGTATTTGTGCCATTTTTTGAGTAACTAAAAATTAACGATTTCCAAATATTTTTCTTGACGCAAAAAAAAAAAAACCTTCTGAACTTAAATACCAAAATTCGTATTTATATACCTTCTATGACTTGTTATTTTGATCTCTCTCTCTCTCTCTCTCTCTCTCTCTCTCTCTCTCTCTCTCTCTCTCTCTCTCTCTCTCTCTCTCTCTCTCTCTCTCTCTCTCTCTCTCTCTCTCTCTCTTATGTACGTTTACTCTTTTTGTTTAATTCAGGATGCCTCATATCATTTTTTCTCGGTAAAATTTAAGCTAAGAATTTTTGGACTGATGCAATAGCTTCTTCATTTAGTAAGAGTAGATACGAGATAAAGTTAAAGTGACTTGTAAGAATAATGTGTAGACCGGCTTTGAAGCAAATGTCAGATGGAGAAGAGAGCTCTATGAATACTAATATTATATTTTTAAAATTTAAAACCGTACTTCTAAAATGTTTAAAGCACTAAACTACAATAAGTCAGGTACCTTTCTCGCCGATTCAGAATAACATGTGCCCCTTAACGAGTCAAAACTTCTCCTCAATTATAAACATTTCCTTTTCTCTTTAACACCACGAGAGAATTTAAAGCTGATAGTGTAAATGGGTAGGTAATTGTGCTATAACGACATAACAAGTCATTGAGTGTGCACGCTAGATAGGCATCTGTTTGTTGTCCAGGTCCTCCCATTGGACAGTGTTAACCATTGACGTTTCAAGCTGACAATATAACCACCTCCAAAATTCTTTATTACAGGTTCAGGTGGATATAATCGTTCTGGATGGACCACCTGTTTGTCGCAAATTAGAGAAAATTAAAACCTGACAGGGAATTCTTCTACACCTGCTCAGCTTAAAATATATGGCTGCCAAATGTGGATGACTTTGGACAACTTGTGTATGAAACCCTTAGGGATGCGTCACAAATAACTGCTCGTATTTCAGAATGGATGCCTCGAAAGAAGTAACAAAAAATTGTAATTTACAATTCATTTTGTCAAATATTTCCAACATCTACGAAAGATTAAGTAATATAATTTATAAGTATTTCAAACAGTGAACAGCCCTTGACAAGCCCGCGGCGTGCGGCCGGTTGGTGAGGCTGATTGACAAAAATATCTAAACTGTGTAAATTTGTTTCGTAAAGAGTTTTTAATGCCCTCTCGTTACCTTTATGTAAAGCATTAGACGATACAAGTAATACGTATACATTACAGCTGTCTAAATAATATTTGAAAAGGAGAGAAGCAAATACTAAAGCTTTCTGGATGGAGATGAGGTTAACATTTGAAGTTAATGAGAAGCAAACATTTTTAGTGGCTTTCCAAAAAACCTACAAGATATTGAAACGTTATTCGGATCACAAGGAAGATATCCATACGGCGAACATGGAGGAAAGCGTGGCAGTTAAAAGATTACCTATTTGATTTTATAAAATGGGAGTGTCCGGTTGCATATGGGGAATCTAGAGCTTTTTGTAACGCAGCTAAAAATTCAGAGAGAGGAAATCATTAATCAAAAAGTATAAAAATCATAAGTAGAACATTTTGAGAAAAAGCAAGACTTTGGATCTACATTTATACTCGTACATAAATATTCTGATTGTTTTGTCATCTATTTCAGGTTATTCGCAGAAATGCTATTAGTACATATTCTTACCCTTGTCGGTATAATGGAAATAGGAAAATACAGCAGGCTTATATAATATCAAATCTTTTAAGGGGTGGTCACTATGTGATTTCTCTGAAATTTCGTTACCTTGTATCACCGATAAGGTAAACAAAAATGTATGACTTTCCATTTTCGCAAAGTATTATTACTGGAATGCTTAAACGAATAAGAAGGAATTGATTAACTTTACAAAAATATATTTAACATAAATTTTGTGCTTTAAACTGAGTTACTTTTTTCTGCAGTAAGATGTTACCTATGGTTTACCAGTTATGCAAAAGCCATTTACAGTGAACAGGATCTTAGCGATTTTCCCCAGAAATTCCATGATATACATTTCATTTGTTATGAAAATATCTTAAATGTATGGTAATTTAAACAAAGGTTTAAAAGTCCTTTTGAGAAAAGCACAAATTTTCGAGAATTTCCATGTAAAGCGTCATTTGGGATGGAGTCTGTTTTTTAATTTTCATGTCATATTGTTTAAATAGGCCGATGTACGTCGTAGTTTGTTTTTATGCATTGAGTTAATATAAACAGAGTGACAGGCACACGTACGCGTACAACCCCATCACACACATACAAAACAGTTCTCAAAAATATTCTTAATCAGATGATCTTGAAGCACTTTATGCACTGGAAACATTGATTGAATTTGTTTGATAGTTGTTGCAGTACTTTCTCTGTTTGCTATGTGCAAAAAAAACGACAATATAGTCAACAAAAATAAAAAAGTACGAAAATGAAAAGTGAGATAGTTGTTATTATACTTCTTTGCAATGTAACTGAACCTAGCTTGCTACATCTTAAATATGCTCCGCAGAAGCATAATTTCAGAGAATGGAGTTATTTTTACTCCAATGTGGCAAACAAGCTGTTCTTGTTGACATTTCAGACAGTAGTTTCAAAATTTTCTTATTTTTTAAAAAATCATAATAAAGACCTATTCTCAGAATATAAATATTTTGCAAGTGGGGATGATGAGATTTCACAAATGCGACAATAGATCAAAATCCTAATGAAGTCTTGTACTTGTGCTTTCCTTTTTTAAGATTTGTAAACCGCTATTTAATGTTTTTTAAAGGTGCGATAAAATACAAATTGACTCCAAATTGGAAAGTTATAAGAAAGTTTTCTCTTAAGGGACACCGGGACTGAAATTTCTATTTTCTATATTTCTATACCTACAAACTTCAAATTCTGCATGCCTAAAGGGTTTTATATTAGAAAACACCACACCAAGTTTCAGTAATTTCTGATGATTAGTTTTGAAGGAATTAATTTTTTATTATTGTTTTAATTAAATTTTATCGCAGTATTAAAATTAATGCATGCGCATCACTAATTATTCTATTGCAATAACTCTGTTATTTTTTCATGCCCACTAACTATATAAACAACTGCAGTCTCTGTCTGGAAGAACAATACATTACTTTTAGGGAAATTATTTTTTTAATTATGCAGGACATTGAATTGAATTTTTTAAATATTTTTTTGCATTTAAAATTTTGTTACAGCCAAACCAAGTCTTAAATCCTATAGCCAGAGACAGAAGTTGTAGACCCATACATGAAGCACATGCTGAAAGAAATTCAGAGCCATAGCTCAAAAATTAATGCGTGTGGATCAGATAATGTATTAAAAAATGTAAAGTGGAGAAAAATCAATTTTTCTAAAAACATGCACCAAAAATAAAGTGAACAGTACCTTACTACATTAGAATTGCCCTGAAGCATATGTGAGACCCTCCCTCTTTTGTCTGGCAAGCTCTCTCTGCATTTTTGTCTGTTTTTCTTTGAGGCGAGCTGTTTTCTTATGTTGCAATGAAGATCGCGTGCTCTCGTATATTCTGCGTTTGTCACGTCTCTTCACAATTTTCTTCTGCACACTTGTCACTGCACTGGTGGTTAGCTCACATTTTAGTTCCTGAGTTGCAGAACAGCCCATATTAAACTCTGCTACTGCAATTGCTGCTGCAATTTCTATTCTCCTGCAGGATACAAAAGTAATTTTGGGACATTTTCTCCAAATTAGTGCATGTAGTGACTCATTTTGATTTTGAGTAGCACCACGTACACACCTTGACAACAGTTCATCACTTGCTAGTCTTTGATAAACAGGTAATATTTTGCAAACTAACTGCTCTGTTAGTTTAACAGGCATCTTCTGATGGCTCATGGGTGTCTTTCCTTGTGCAATGCTTTTATTGTAAAAACACCAGGAGTCGACACCTTGGGGACACTTGCTATGTTGAGGCTTGGAATCCGTTGAAACATAATGACTAAGGGTTGCATAAATGGCTTCTTTCATTTTAGGGACACTAGGTATGTTGTTCACTATGGCATGTCTATAATAATTAGTTAATTTGGTAATGGTGGCATTGGTAAGTGTCCCAGATCCTCGCCCACCAAGTTTTACTCCCTTTTTCTTCCATGTTTCTACAGTGTTTCGCAGCCCACTTCCCATTCTTTTAGCAACATGGTTTATGCACTCCTCTTTGTGCAGGACAACTGTGTTACCATATATGTTTTCATTTGATAAATGATTAAATGTTTTTGAATCACCATCTGATAGTACAGTTGTGTAGCGCATCTTACACTCTGACACTGAACGTTTCCATAGTATGTCTGCAGCAAAAACCTCCATTGATGTGGATGAGCCCTCATAATTTTTGTTGCATTCACCACTAGATGAATGTCCCTCAAACCAAATGCAAAACTCTGGTGAATCATGTCCCAATTCTGTGGCTGTAATGGCACACATTGCACAATATTTGGAAACTACTGTGTAGTCCAGCACCATTCCAGTTAGAATGTCCATCACAATTCCTACATTATAGTTGGATGTATATCCCCGCTTGTGCCATGAACCATCATAACTTACAGAAACATCAATTACATTGTTCTCATCTGCAGTTTCATCAGCACCATTTAACTTCATGTACGCTCTTCTCACTACCTCCCTGGACTGAAGGAGAGCTTTTTCTTTTAGTTTTTTACTGTAAAAAGCCACCTCCTTCATATGACTGGTAAATGTTTTGGAATCCATACCAGACATACCTAATGCACAACAAAATTTTTCTAAGCCACTGTGACCTACACCCAATCCCAAAAAAGCATCCACAATTTTCCTGTTCACTTCAAAGGGAGGTCTCTTAGACTTTTCATCCTCAACTCTAGGACTAGAATAACTGCCCTGGGCTGAAACCACACTCACTGCACTTTAGCACTAACTTTACTGCAAAGCCATATTTTTCTCTAAATTGCAGTGTAAGCGAGCATTTAGTACACTCCCCACACTTTACATTGCTCAGAAGTTGATTCAGAGAACTGCTGTGCACCAAAATATACTCACTGTTTGCCCCTGCATTACCACAAATATATTCACTATTTACACTGTCATCTCTCTGAAATCTTGAAAATTTCTCCTGCGTTTTACAAATACTTACAGTTTCAATTACAGTAGCCTGCTCACCTATGTCCATTTCCAAATGTGAAGATGAAGTACTAGCATGTTCTTCTGTGTCCAACTGTGTATTTGAGATGGAAATCTGGTCTACAGGTTTCTTATTCCATCTGGCTAAACCACGTTTTTTTGCAAGGTCTCTTTTTTTGTTATTTCTACTCACCGGCTTATGCCAACGTGAAGAAGTAGCATGCATTATGCTGTTTATATATTTCACAACACACTACACCTTAGAAAAATCAACTAACTTGCTTACACACTTATTTCATAAACAGAAGCACATGTAAACAAAAGCACATTTCTCTAAAGGATGACGCCATAATACATTGAACCAAACACAGGAGTCAAAACAAGAATGAATCAACAAGTATTCTCTAAGTTTATTGCAAAAAACACAGAATAATCACATAGATTAAGAGTTGTTTTGCATTTTCTTAGTTGCGAGAACACTCAAAATATGTTGACAATTTTTTGTATGGCATTTATGCTTTGATATTTTCTGAGTAAAGACTTTGTATATAATACGTAGTAATAGTTCACCGAAGTGTCGCCAGATAGCAGCAAAAAGCTCTGCTGCAAGATTATAACACAATTTTAGAGGAAAAACCAGCCAAAAAACGATTAAAATTGGCAAAAAGAGTCCATCATGCTGGATAAGGAAGAAAGGGGGCGTTTAAATGGCCAGGCTCCGAGCATTTAAACCCTGCACTAGACCTTTAAAAATGGCAGAAATCAAAAACTCTTACACAATTCAATATAGGAAGGCTTGGGGAACATTTATACGTATAAATCTAAAAATCGTAAATTTTGAGATTTTTGGCCTATTTTTCAGTCCCAGTGTCCCTTAAGAGATTATTGAAGACTTTCAACCGTGTCATCTCTAGCTGACGTTTGTCAATAGATTTGGAATATTTAAGTGAAAAAGTTGCTCTTTTTTAAGTTGTTAATATGCGTTTTTCATGTATATGAATTTATATCCAACTTATAGTTTAAACTGTCCACAAAAGTAAATATGTGGATTGTGTTCAATATCTTTGGATTCTTAACTGTAGTGTAGAACCTGAAAATTATTTCACTACAAGGACTTTTGTCATAATGATGTCACAGATTGAGATGCGTTTTTTTAAATACTTCAACGACAAAAATACCCATGTCTCGGATTTCTCCCCCATAGGATTTACAGGTTTTCTCCTATAGTTTAAAGTTGTAAGGGAATAGGTACTTAAGCTTGCTTTCTATTCAACAATCAACTGCCTGAGACGGTAAAATAAATGTCCGCACAAGACTAGGGACATCTTTGGCAACACCACATTGAAAAAATAGCTTACAATCGATATTGCATTTAGCGAAGACAAAATCCACGAAGTTACGTTTCAGTCCTCCACCAGATCTGAAGAGATTAAAAGTTGTCAAGTTCTTTACGTTCTTTCGCTTAGTATTTTAAAACACCCTTAAATGCGAGAACTTATAAGAGAACTATCAGTATGCTCGTACCTGTATAAGCTTGAGAGTTTGATGGCATCATCTCTTCTCTATGTGGAGTCTGTGCAAATAAATTTTGCTGCAAAGTGAACCTCAAGGCCCAAAACTGAAGCCTGTAAAGTGCCGCATGCAGTCACTTGCAAGTGACTGCTGGACTCCCTCGTCAACTTTGTGTCGAGTGTGGGGGACGGCGCTCTTTATGTATGCCATATGTAGACCGCTTCCCGCAGAGGTAAACAATCTCTCCCGTACAATGCTTATATGTTCCTACGTAATCTGGACTCATTTTAGGGTATTCCAACTATACTCCGCACCTGATTTTTGGCATACATACCCCACTACAGCCTGTTTAATGCAGTGTATCAGGGTTATATTTAACCCTGTTTTCTCGTCAAAGTTTAATATTTTTCTTTTTTGAGTTTTAGTGATTATCAATTCTATTTTATATACAAAATTTTAAAATTTTCATAGTGTATATTATCTATGCATTTTACACAATGAATTCTTTAAAATGTGAATTTAATTTCGTAATAATCTTATAAAAAACATGAGTTGATTGAAAGAAATTGCCATTACTTAATCATTTTCCTTCAAAATTGCTACAAAAAAAAAAAAAAACTTGTGAGCTTAGTAATTCCACATCCTAGGGCAGATTTAATTTAATGGATTCTGCTGCTACAAAATGACAACTTGGATAAAATGGTTATGTAACCAAAAGAAGCATATAGTCTGCCTTGGCAAGTTATTACACACATGCTGGGTCCCTGTCTTCAACATGACCAGTTTCATCATGAAGCTATTAAAATTCTAATTATCGCTGTCATTAGCTGAAGGAAATATAGACAGTGATAAAGAGCGAACTACACACTGGCGAATTCAATCCCTCCATTACAACGCACCAATTAAGTGCTGAGAAAATAATTAGCCATTGCCTGACGGTTAACCTTGACAGGTTAGCTAATTACTGCAGCTTACCTTTTTTGGGAACCAGTACGTTTATGATCTAACTAGATGACCTCCCATTTAATGTATGTAATTTTACTCTAATGAGGCAAGCTTCTATTTGTATAAGTTCGCCTTCATGCAAGTACAGGACAATTATTTCAACTAAAATATTTTTAAAATAGTAGTTAAACGATGAACAGAGGCAGTGGATAAATGAATATAACTAATATAATATATGCAACCTCTTAAATTGCTCAGTTACTTACCTGAGATGTCACATAAAACGAGTTTCTCCACTAATTGTAATTTGTCTGTATAAATAGAATCTTTCACTGCAGTTCTTGTGAATTTTTTAAAGGTTTAAATTTTTTATCCCAAATGCAATCTTTATGAGTTAGTGTATTTTTAATTCCCTCCGGCCGTGTAATGCGTTGCGTCTCACGATATTTTCCCTCGAGTTAGCGTGTTGAGACCTGTTTCACAATACTTACAATTTACAAATATCAAGGAAAAGGTTACAAATATTCGTAAAATTTGTTTCAGTACAAAAGTTTATTAACAGCTAATAACACATGAGAAGCTTTGAAAATCCGGGTAAACTAATGATCAACGTAAATATAGTGCGCATTCTGTCGTACTTTCACCTCGAGTTGTCATCAACCACGCAACATGTAACCATGCATCTAGTATATTCGACAAGTGTGTTTCTTTAATCATACTTATAAAAGCTGTAATTATTAAAATTTGGTGTCCGCCGAGCGGTATGGCTTAGTGGTAGCTAGGAGAGCGCATGAATGAGATTTCGAGGCCTTACCTTCCTGAACTTTGAGTTTATTCAGGTCGTTAGACGAATGCTGGAATGGATGATTACATCCTCCGAAGTTCCCGTCCCTCTATTTCACCTCACCTCTCATTTCATTTGTTCCGGATGGCTATTTCAGGGTTCCAAGTACTTAGCGGGAGTTTCGAGGGCATGTCCATCGTCTCCCACATCGAGGGAAAATTCCGAGTTCCGGGACCAGGGCGATGTGAGATGATTTTATGAACCGCCACCGGGTAGCTCAAATCTGTGTTTGTTATGAACCGTGCTCTCTGTTGTCATACTCCTCCGTCCGACCACTCTTACTGTTTTCTCACTTCATCCCTACCTCCAAGAGGTGGGAGGTATGTTATACCCCTTCTGTTGTCTGGGATATAGGCACAAAAGAATCCATTGTGTCGTGCATAGTTAATTTGGAATACTTACCTGTTTGTTTATGTTTTTCTCGTTTCCGTAATAGGTTCAGTTTAGATCTAAACCACCTTAAATGAAATGTAGGCTTGTTCAAATTTTCTACCCACCATTTTTATTTCAAGCATGATAGCAAAAATCATTTGATAGCTTAAAAATTCAATCACAACATTTCTTGTTGAGATCCCATGAAGGTCGAACAGCCTCAAATTATTTTCAATTATCTCTGCCTTATAGCATCAGCCATTTCTGAGATGTTTGTATTGGTTTAAAACGTTCGGTCTCTTTAATTTTTTTATGTCATGAACTACATATAGAACTTATATTTAAAAAACAAAACTGCTTAAGAGCAAAGCACATATGATCGCTTCAGGCTGCTGTAATGTCTTCCAGTCTACAATGAAGTGTAAGTTGAAACCATTTCTACAAATGCTTAACGAAATTATCTTGGCATATATATATATAATATGATAACTATTGTTTGAGCAATTCATATACACTATGTCGCCGATCCTACCCTGTTGCTGCTCACGCAATCCTGACGCTGAACGTCCGGTGCTGTTACAACCTGTCTCGCGTAGAAAACCCTCTTGATGAGATCTCAGCAGCCTGGATCCCGATGATCTGGTGGTCTAGTAGATTAGCTCTATAAGCTATCTATTCCTTTGCCCTGGCTAGTCAGTAGAGCTGAGACTACGCTATCTGCGTAGATCGGTTGACGAATAAAAACAACACAGTTCCTCTTAATTGCTTTACTTCTCAGCTTCGTTCCGTGCTCACAGTTCACCATGAGTTGCCGCCATGTTCAGATCCAATGACTATAACTTTCCGCTTTCACGGTTAAACTATATGGAGTGGCTGAAATCTATCACGGTGGAATAAATCACTAGCACTATTTTAAAAATGTACTTCGATGCTTACTTCACTGCTGAGAGATAGTGTTCACTTTATAAGATACGCGCTACTGATTGTTACTTCTTGGCGCAACTCAACGTTTATCGAAGGTCGACCACACACGTCTGCACCGCACCACGTATCAGACCAGAAGACTGACTCTATAAAATAATCTCTCCTACCAAAAACAGATATAGCCTTGCCTCAACTAGTTTCTCAGAAACCCACTTTAGCTAGCCATAGCCCGCTCACATCCCTTAAAGCCTTGGCCCTCACTCGGATTCTTACGCATTTAAGCGACCGAGCGGTGTTTACCTTTTTTGCCGCTTGGAGCTCTCAAGGCTGACCCCTAAAGTATCCCCTTGTAGCCGTCAGTGGCCTTGCCGACATTTAGTTTTGTGGTGACAGTTGAACAACTTTTATGGTCTTAATTAGTATTGAAAGTGAATTATACATGAAGCACTGTTGACAACAATCTAAATTAAGCGAACAAGAAAACTGGGCAGAGTAAGAAAACTGGGTATAAATAAGAGATAATATAAGTAATCATAAGTATGAACACATGTCATTGTTTATTATTTATTACCTTTACCGTAAATGGTGGCAGTTCATTATCTAAAAGGTAGACCGAAAAAGGAGTAGCGCCCTCCACCGGTTTGAACTCGGACGTCGGGAACCAGAGGCCATATAACATCTTACCTCTAGACCAGAGAGGAAGATATTTTGGAATCAAACGTCCTGGTATAGATTCAAAGAAGAAAGGAAATAGATTCGCAGATTTTATTTGTAATAGTTATGAATCTGTGCTATATGAAATTTCGCTACCACTCTTTGAAACAAAAACAACTGATTTCTGGTATTTTCCCAAGAGAACAGTGCCGGCCACAAAATAAAAATCACCAAATAAAAGAACAATTAAAATGTGAAATGTCGGTGTCCACAGATGTTTCCAAGAGCAGGTGCGTGTCGCCAAAACGACAGCAGCATATCCAGCAAGTGTTTAATGACTTCGATTGGGTTACGCTTCAATTACAAGAAAAACCAAACCCGGTCTCATTACACACATTTCTAGCTGCTCCGATATGGTTTGCGATTTTACGCTCTCTGAACTTTACATGTTGCCGATCTTTGGGAGGAAACTGGTCATTAAACTAAACGTTTTTGTGGGAGTGTCTGCGAAAATGAACACATGCTAACAACCTTTCAGCAGAGCGTTTTTGAACATACCTACCACTTTTTGTTTTGACCTGGAAGGGATAAAACTCTAAGCTATGATACTAACAGGAAAATAATATAGAGCTATGATTCTTAGAAGTATTTTCATCCCTCATATTGTTCACACTAACAATATTGATACAATATTATAGGGTACAGCCTAAACATTGGAACATAGGCGTTCACCTCAAACAATGTGCGTTAAAATAAACGACAGTCACGTACTTACTCCACTACTTGTTTGCGCCCGCCTCGGTGGCGTAGATGGCAGCGTGTCTGCCTCACGTTCAAGAAATCCCGAGTTCGAATATCGGTCAGGGTGAGTTATCTGGAAAGTGTTTTTCCGGGGTTTCCTTACCCTGATAGTCGAATGTCGGGAACTATAAGCTCCATGGACCTCGGATTCATTTGAGCATCATTTCACCCATTTCATTCATCGTCCGATATCATTTAACGTTGGAGGACGTAAATTACAACAACAAAAAAACCACTACTTATTTGCATTAACTAAGGAAATTGTGTATTTCGATACTAGCATCGTGGCTACAGAGGAATGTCGATGTCATAGCTGTCGCTAATGACCAGTCTCCGTGGCTGAAGAACAGCTCCAGCGAACACTAACCATTGTCTGCCGTCTTTCTGCTCCCGAAGACTCGCTCAAGATGTTTCTATAGTTTAATCTTCCAAAATGTTCGTGTTGTTTCTCGCTTATGAGACTCGTTTTTAGCTATAACTAGGGTTCTCATTTCACCAAAAATCATGGAACAATTTTCAGAAAAATATGTGTGTAAACGCTAATCTTAAAACAGAAAGCTCATTAAAAACTAAACTTAATATGAAGCTCATAATTTTTAAATTATGCGACACAAAGATTAAAAAATAATATACGCTTCATCACAAACTATTGCTTATATAGCACAGTTAAAAGAATGATTTTCTCAAAAATGTCTGCTAAATGTGATTTTTATGTGCCTTACTTTCAACGTTAAGTCATATCGGATGACGAATGGAATAGGTGGAATAATGCTCAACTGAGCCCATGGTCCATGGAACTTAGAGTTATCTGACATTCGTCTTTCAGAATAAGGGAAAACCCCATAACAATATTATCCAGGTAACTCACCCTGACCGAGATTCGAACTTGGGACCCGTTGAACGCGAGGCAGACACGCTACCATCTACGCTATCGAGGCGGGCACCAATTGTGATTAAATAACTAGATGTTTAGAATATTTTCACGATAAATAAAATGTATATGTGGAATTTTCTGAAAATAGCCTCTGACTCATTTATACTCTGAGTGATTATTGCATAACTGGGGCCGAGATATCCAGTGTTGTTGTTTAGAATTTTCCAATACTTAAGCTTTTCTCAATAGGTACCTAATCTCTTTATATGTCCTGAAGTGGCAAAACTCTACAAGATTGGGTTCAATATTCCATTACCATTTACTTCAACTGAATACTGCGGGACAAATTATGCATACAAGATTTTGGAATTCCTGACATTGATGTAATACTTCTTTAGTTAAAATTTGAATTGTTAATTTCTGTATCTCTGGTTGCGATAAACAAAGTCTTATATTCAGCACGATGCTTCGATTGTCATTAAGATTTCGGCGAAAATTAAGTTTTGGAAGCCAATTAAATCAAAATTTGTAATAAAAATGTTTGTTTAGATGTATGTACGTGCGTTTGAGAACGAGGCGGAGGAGAGGAACAGAGTAAATGAAAAACAAAATTATGAATGTCGTATTTATCTCAATGATATTTCAAAGTGCAACACAAAAATATCACTTATACTCATTTACTAATATGGCAATTATTTTAATTTTTTTCTTTCAAAACAGGCTGTGCGTAATGAAATTATTTAAAATTAGACAGCTTGAGATACTGACATGAAAACTAAAACGTATGGAATGATTTGAAAAGTTATTGGAGTAAAGCACAAAACGCAGATGTTTGAAATTGCTGTTCTTTCTCGACATAATCCTCCATAACACCCTTTTAGTTGGCCTAACGCTGATCTACGGCCTTTATCCACTACAGAAGTAAGGTTCCTATAGGTCTGCAAAGTACATATAAATTCATTATTTAAATTGTTATTTGGGTAAAAGTTTCTTTCCACCATCAGTTTAGGGACAGACGAAAGCTTCGCTTATTCTGGCACATTTTAATTGATTAATTCTATGCAATTTTTATTAATTGAATGAATTTATCATTGCTTAAACAACAAAAAGGGAACGATAAAAATATAAAAACCTGAAGGAGTTTAATGGAGTTAAGTCTGTGAAATAAGGTGAATGTGGCAGTAAATGGCATCCCACTTTGCTGATTTTTATCATTGCAGCAATACCTATGAGGGCTAAATTGCTCGGAAGACTATTAAATGATAACCTACTTTTCTGCTAAATTCGCGCATTTTTATTTTATCCAGGTTAGCATAATAAAATCCGTTGTTAGATGAACGGTAAGTTTTTGTAAGAATAGTTTGTTGAAGAAAGACATGCTTTATTTAGAACAAAATATACATTCAAATTAAACTAATATAAATTAATTTTGAGCAGATGGTTGAAGTGCTTCTTATGTTACTACTACGTTTCCATTATATAAGTGGATTACTGTTTATCATCTCCAATTAAACTAAAATAACCAAATTCCTAACATTTCAGAATTCAACAATGGCTCTTATTCATACGAGAACATGAGTCAGTGATAATTAATTCAAGGATAAGGCTCTTTGTTTTTCTGTTTGATAGATGAGGTACGATTTTGTGTAGATACATTTCTTTTTCTTTGCCTCTATTTCCCCATTTCGCTTTTCTAAAACTAATTAGTTGTGTGCAGAGTTAGCCAGAAGTACCTCAGAACTTCTAAAGTATTAAATGTACTTGTAGTTTACGTAATATGCATATTAAGGAAATAAAGTATTATACAACCAAAATTAAATTTCAAGACCACTGGAAATATTTACTGAGATCTCATCAAAAGTATGTGTAGCAAAAGATCAATGGCTGTGTTGTTTTGGTATGTTGTAGGTATGTATGGACACTAGAAACGAAAACACGATACAAAACATAACGGAAAAAAGAACAATTATAGGTTAAGTAACAAATATGTTACTTGTATGCAGTTTCTTCAGAAATAAGACCGAAGATCTTCGATAAAATCTCCCAATTCAAAGACGGACAACATTTTTTTTTAATTTCGATTCTCATGCGTTTTACATATTCCACACCTATGTTTGATATATATATATATATATATATATATATATATATATATATATATTCAGGAGAAATGAAATATATATCATATCTTGAATCTTCTGGGAATAGCATCGCATTTGGGTTCGATTTTGCAATTTTGCACCAATATCATAGTGCAAAGCAGGTATAACTTAGAGAATTTGCAGGCGAACGGGATTGTAAAGTGATGAATTGGGTTCTATGGATCAGAGTTATATGCAGAAAAATAAAAGCACATTACTAGTGTAACAGTGGAAACTATTATGATACAGAATGGACCATTAATTAAGAATCACAGAAGATAAACGCAGTGGAGATGGATGGGGAAGTAAAGCAGCCAGTATCTAGGTTGGAGAGGAAAAGGAATAAAGAAGTAAGGCAGTTTATGGGGTTGAATGATCAAGTCAGAGATAGAATTGAAAGACGAGGTCTCCAAAGGTATGGCCACGTCAAAAGAATGACAGAAGAAAGATGTCATTAAACTACTTTGGAATGATCTTTATTAGGGAAGAAGAAACATAGAAGAGCGAGAGAAATTAGGTAAGTGGTATAATTAAGATACTGAGGGGGTGGAATTTATTAGTGGATGATTGACAGAGTCGTGAAGAATGTAAAGTGGGAGAAAGAGTAACATCTGTAAGGTGTAACAGCTTCCAAAAGAAACAACAATTAATAAATAAGTTAGTAAATTTATAATAAATTAATAAAAATAAAACTGGACTAAAATGTAAAACTAAATAAATAAGAATAAAATAAAAAAGAAAATAGTAATAATAACGCTACCTAATTCAACGCACCCAAACGAATAAAAAATAATTTATCCAAAAAATGCGAATTCCAATACAGCAGGAGTGGTATCACAGCGCTGCTGCAACGCTTTCCATGGATTTATCTTTGCTAATAGAAACCTCTCAGATAACGCACTGATTATTCTTGTAAGAGTGAGAGGGGTACTGACGGGCCTCCCGGTCGTGTGCTAAGCACCAATGAACGCATCACTTCAACCAATGGAATTCGCAGAAATCACAAATCACAGGTACATGTTCACTCCACGTGGAGTAATCAGTGCGTTATCTGAAAGGTATCTATTACCAGAGATAAACCCATGGTAACCGTTCGAACAGCGCCACAATATATTGCTGCTCAGTCTTTCACGTAAGAAGATACTCCTTCGTGCATTAAAACAGTTGCAGAACGCAGCGGGACAGTTGCAGTTAAGCATACATTAGTGCGTGAGTGAACTTGGTTCTACTCCAAGCATCGAGAAGTAGTTTCCACCGAATTAGTGTGCGCAATTCGTGATAGTATACAAGAACAGCGTAAACAGTCGGAGAGATCTTGGAATGTTTTCCACTTATGTTAGACAGCCTTATTTTCGATATAATAAATCACTGGTGAATACTGAGGAAAATTTTATTTGACTTGTCCGTATTCACCCACAGCTATGTTTAGTTTCTATAGTATGTACTTGCAGTTTTTTTTTCAAGTGGAGGAAAAATCCATTTATGGAGTAACCCCGACTGCAGCCTGGAGTGTGAGCTTCACCCGAAGGTACTACCCACTAAAAAACCTCCACCGGAGAGTAGTCAGGAGAGGAATTCCAGCAATACCGCTATAAGCACCTGCGGATTCATGGAGAGCGTGTACAGGTTGGCCGTATGGCCTAACCGAGGTGAGGTTGAGTGCTAGGACATAAGTATGGCCGAAGCACTGAATATGCCCTCGCGGATTCATGGTGAGGGATGTGGTGGGAAGGGGTGTCGTTTCCAATAGGAAACGCCGTCCTAACCTAGTGGTTGCATCCTTAATGATAATGGAGGTAGTAAGCAGGAGAACTATTGCATTCTGCCGAAGAATTGGACTACGAACCTTCAGTGGAAATACAAGTTCTGAGGTCCCGTGAATTAAAAAAAAAAAAAAAAAAAAAAAAAAAAAAAAAAAGCTACTTAAGAAAAATACTCTTGTGTACTTAAAATACTTAAATGTGAGTGAGGTATGTGTCCGAGCTCTGTGTATATCATGATTCAAAAATAAAAGGTATATTCTATACTAGACTTGCTAGCTTAGTTCAGCCTCTTCCAAGAATGCGACACGAAACTTTCCAAGAAAATCCCTCCCTCTCAGATTACACTTTATATGGAAAATGTTTCGAAAGTTGCGATTTTCTCAAAAATGGCTGTCACGATTCTATCTAATGTGTCATAATACCTATATTTAATTTTATGGGAGTGTCCTCAGAAGTCTTTAATCTGGATGACTTTTGCATAATTCGGAAGTGGACAAAATCTTATAAAACCATAAATGCAGATCTGGTTAAGATACACAATTTGTATCATCAACCGTGTCACACAGAGTATACATATTCAAACGTTCCCTGGTGAAGTGCCTCCTTCCAGATTTACAATTAACGAGGTTGTGACCACTGACTCTGCGCCAAGCACAAAACATAAGCCGCACAATGTTAATAGAGGAAAAGTTAGACGATAGGCGCATCATTCAGCAACCAAATCTATCACAAAATTAGAACAGGTGCTAATCTGAGAGTCTTCTGCACTTAGAGCTACTAAATTATTAATACTAAAACCGTATAAGTGTACCAGTGTCCATGCTTCAAAACAAGGTGACCCAGTATCACGAATGCATTTTTGTGAATGGTTTCTTTCATCAGTGAATGTCGGTTTAATGGATCCACACCTTTTGTTCTTTTCAGATGTGGCGTGGTTGCACCTCAGTGGTCTTGTCAACTCTCATAAAAGTCAGTACTGGGCCTCTGAAAATCCACATCCTATTCATGAAATCTCTCATTATTATAGGAAAGTTAGAATTTGGTGTGCTGTTAGCGCAAGTCCAATTATCTACGAGCAGACTATAAATGACATTTTGATCCCATTTTATTATAAACCGACAGAAGACGATAAATCATGTGGGTGGTTTACGTAAGATTCTGCTGCTACACATACAGCAGAGGAGTCCATGAAAAAAATTAGAGAAGTATTTGAAGATGTGTGATTAATGCTAGTGTATGACTCTCTCGCTGCCCCGATTTAAAAGTTTGTGATTTTTACTTGTGATTTAACCTGAAACAAAGTTTACGAGACAAATCTCCCCACATTGGAAGAACTAAAACAAAATATTAGAAATGAAATGGGAAATATTACAGTGGCCCAACTTAATCGTTTGAATTAGAATGTATTCCACCAATATAATGCTTGTTTAACCGAGGATGAACGACATTTCGAGCATTTTCTATAAGGTATTGTACATGCTTTACGCGCGGAGTTTGAGAAGGAGTAAAGCCAGCTGTGGCACATCCAATCCCGCACAGGCGAAATGCCATGCGCCCAACAGCTTTTAAATGAATAACTCTGTATATTAAATATGTCCACAAAAATAGATAATGGAGATAGAAATCTATTGACACAGCTATTCTTGTTCATGCAACTAAAGAGAGTAAATAAACTTTCAGAAAAATGATGTTTCAGAAATGAGGAAACAATAAGCTGTGACTTGAAACATTTATTGATGACGTTACACCATGTCTAGTAATCTTGTGTGATTTCTTTTTTGTCATTTGTCATTTTTATTTTTTATTTTATTTTTATTATTACCTACTTGCTTTGAACATTTCTTATTTATGAAATATCCTGTAGATCACAATGGAGTGAATTGATAGACCTTCTCGAGAGAACAAGTTACTTTCTCTTGGATTACATTTAGTGAAACCACTCATTTATTTTTGGGGTGAATTCATTATCGGGCAGACACCCTCCACTTGTGTGAGCCCTACGATACTCGTTGAGGATAATGTCTGCAATCTTGAGCTGGGAGCAGAACTCCCGTCAAATTATGCAAGCAACTGAATAACAAACCCAGCTAGGCTTTCTCTTTGATTAGTTGGCAGCAGTACTTACTATGAAAATGAAGTCAGACAAGGTAGTCTTCCTTAACTTGTAGTTTCTTTGCCTGAAAGTGTAACTCACATTCCTCCCAACACAAGTTCGGGCTAAGTGATTAAACTGTGGAACAATCTTGTTATGCTGAAAATATACCTCTTTCATTCTAAAAGTTAGTTTCAATGGTATGCTTCAAAGTAAAAAATGACTTATATTTTGCATTCAAATGACCTTCTCATACAACATAGTTTATATGTACTTATAGTTCTTTTGTTACATTTTTTTCATATACTTTAGGCTAATCGAGATAAATATTTGTAGAAATGATTTCATTACACATGTCGTTGTAGCCACTGAGAAGACAAAAGATGTAAGAAATGCTCGCTATATGCTTGTCTTGAAATTCCAGCTCCTATTCATGATATTCCAGAAGAAATTGAGAGAGACAGTGCTTTAAAAATATATCTGATATGTGGTACTTACATGACTTTCTCTACTAAGTCATTTCTATTACAAAAGCTTATTATTTTGTCGGACCCTTATTAATCCACATAAATATTTATTAGGTATAACTATGCAGTTGGTACATTAAAATGTTGGTAGCAGTATGAGGACATTGAAAATATTATTTTTACATAAACTCGTAAAAGAAAAAGAAGTGATATATTACATTCAGTGACAAACCATTCTTACGACTAATGTGTAGTGTTTAACGCCCGCTTTTACTACATACGGCACCGCAGGTGGTGACACTGATGATACATGAGATGAAGATGGAGCACCGATGGAATGAGATGGCGGGGGAGGTCCCGGAGAAAACCCGCCCCAGCGCCGTGTTGTCCACGACAAATCTCACTTTGCGGTCGCCTGGGACCGAACCCGGGCTGCCTTGGTGAGAGCCAAGCGGTCTAACCACTGAGCCACGGCGCGGCCGTTTCTTACGACTACTCATCCTTCTGTCTACTTCACATTAAATTGAAGTAGACATGAGGTAAATTGTTTTATTGCGCAGTTCCTTGTAGGTGCAATACGGTAGCTTTGAAGTTAGTCAAATCTTTTAAGATCTAGGCGATATGTGATGGTTTTAAAACGACTACTCATTGGTAAATTCAAAGAAATAATAAAAAATGTCCGGAAATGTTTAACTTCACAAAACAACTCCTGCGTGCTTGAACGAGATGCATCTTTCGTGATCAGCAAGACTTTGTTTATCTCTGACAGTTTATTAGTTATACAAAAATCACTCAGAATGAGGAGGACTGCAGAAGTTATTCCCAGAAAATTTAAGGTATACATTTCAATTGTCATGAAAATATGTAAAGCATGCGATAATGATATCAAAATGGTCAAATATTTTTGAGAAAATCAAAAGTTTGTAAACAATTTCCACATTAATCATAACAGACAGCGAAACCTTGTTATAGAAAAATGTGGATCTCTTTAAAGAACATAATCTATGTAAAATGCCTTTTTGTGAAGATATTTCCAGAATATTCTTGATTTTGGTTTGAATTTTCCATTACTTATTTAAAATGTTATGTCGCTATTTCTTCTTTTCTATTTCTTATCTGACCATGCAAAGAGAATGGAATGTCAAAGGCTTTACTAAGCAAACTGCACTTAGAATATTTGATTTTCGCTTAAATCTACTGTTTATCCCTATTGCCATTGTATATACAAGAAAAGGTGTAGCAAAACCATTTCTACAAATGCTTGCTTGATTAACAAAGGTAAATAAAGTAATCAGAATTTTAAGAAAATGCTATTGAAGAATGAGCAGAGAACAAATCTGAGTGTAAAATCCATTTTGTTTTTCATAACAAGGTCTCAAATATCTTTATGACTGTTATATTCGCTTCTGAGAAAAATAAAGTATATTATACATTTATCCAAGGAGTTAATTGTGAAGCCATTACTTAAAAATCTTTGTCTTTGGGCTTAAAATTGTCTTAAAATATATTTGAAATTATATATCTTTTGTGGTGTCGAGGTGGGAGATCTGAGTATCCTATGAACCTAATAGGCGTGTTGGAGAGTGGACCGCAAGGGCTAGGTATGACTTAGAAGACAGTGTGCCTAGCAGAAGACAAATATCAGCATAGGTTGGGGTTATACCATAGACTATAATTCTACGACTATTCAGTAAGCTCCAAGTAAATAACACAAAATTGTCTTTTTAGATAGGTTTTGAAGAATAAGCTCAGGATTTAAACCAAATGCCTCTTCCAACAAAGTATAGCGTCATTTAACTCCTATTGGATTAGACTGTTCGGCGGGCATTCGGTCTTTTGTACCTAGGCCCTGGTGGAGCACCGCGGGAGGGTGGATGAGGTGAGAGGATACAGAGGGCGGCCGACCCCAAGGAGTCACTACAATACAGAGGGCTGTGTACATTTTACCAGATAGAAGCTCCCCGGTGGTCCAGGACAATCGTCATCCTATCTACCATGGCCCCGAAACAGTCACAAGGCTGGTTCGGAGAACGGCCAGCCCCCTCCGGGACTCCAGCTAGGTTTGCAAAACCGGCATCCCACCAGCCGGTTCCTGAATCGACCTACTAGGCAGCTGGGAGACCGGAGACCGTCCCTCCAGTGAAGAAAGTGTTCACTCAGAGCATATCATCCCGTCATGCACAGCTGAGACTCCTGCCGACACTTCTACCCTGAAAGAGATCACCAGATGAGAGATTATATGAAACGATAATGGAGGTGAAATGGAGGGACAGGAAATTCGAGGGATGTAATTAATGTACTCAGCATTCGCTTGGGCAACCCTGGAAAACCCCCGAAAGAACCTATGGGCCATGTAGGTCGGTAACGAGAATCGAACCCGGGCCTCCCAAATGCGAGCCACAGACGAACCGCCTGAGGCATCCCGCGCGGTTTAACTCCTATAATCATATGGAAAACTGAATTTAGAACAAAAATAACTTGTTGACTGTATTCTTCTGTTGTTTGTCACTGATTTTCATCGGAAATCATACTCATTCTCATTTTTGTGTTGTCTGTAGAGGGTAGAGAAACAAAAGATATACTGTCCCACCCAGGTGGAAATGGTACACTGGACCTCAGGTTTGAGAAGGTATAACGGTAACCAATCAAAATCATATTGTAACTCATTTTTAATAGCTGAATTAAACACTCGATGCAGTTTTCCTAATACAAGCCGACCTCCTTATCTGAGTCCACTAATGTACTTAGCTTTAGTGCTTCGTGGTATTTTGCTGGTTCGAGTCCCTCCTCGGGCACAGATGGTTGTGTGCGCATGAATTTGGGAGTATTTAAATAAATGGTAAACAACTATAAAATGAATGGATGGAAGAGGTAATCAAAAGGGGAAAAGCGAAAAATTACATCACCTGTTGGCATAGAAATTACATCACCTATTAAAATGTGATGCCAGGCTTCGAAATTCGAATTGAATATTGCATATTGCATTTAGGTATTTTTTGTTCATTCTTAGTATTGTGACTTTGTGGGTTCGTGAAATGAAAAGTCTAATTACACCACTCAAAAATGTTCTTTATTTCCACCGACTTACAGTTAAACTCTTGCCAATTACACAGAATTACGTAATGCACACAATTACGATTCACCAGTTCGTCCGTTACAATTTCACTTGCACTCGTAATTACGTACAATCTTCCGATGCTCTCACACAGTCTTCTCGTCGTACACTAGCACTGCATTCTTACACCAAGAACTGACTGACTGACTAACTCGACGTGCTGCTTATATAGGGCCAGTGGGTCGATCGGAAGGTTCCAGATTAGAGGAAATATCCTGTAAGTTCGAGAACACAGGTGGAACAGAAAGAGACGGCGCCGTGATGTTTTTGTCCCAGCCATCCCTTCTTAACGCTATAAGACAAACGAGGGGGCGGGGCGAACACCGACCCGTCTGCTGCTCGCCCAGTCTATAGGGTGTTCCGATGCTCGGGTGACACTGCTCCCTCCTCAAAGCTGGTCGTCCCGAACAGCACCATCGTAGCGTGCCAGGCGGTCCAGGTGTACCACCAGCATCTGCTCGGAGTCTCAGCCAGAAGTAGCGCTGCCGTAGTTTGTGAATCATTCGGTCCGCTCCCAGGTGTCCTCCTGAAGTACCGGCGTGCACTTCCTCCAAGACTTCCGAGACCTTACTCCGGGGAAGTACGAACTGTTCTCTCTGCGCCTTCCCATCGGGTGACTCCCATACCCGGAACAGCACGCCCTCTCTGGTCTTCAACGAGTCCCATTGGGCCCAGTACGACCTGTAAGTGGCGCTCCTCGGTGCGATGTCCTCCCAGGTTGGTTTCGTCCCTGCCTCCACTTCCCTCAAGAGTGGCCCCAAGTCTGCGTCCGCCAGCTGCTCCCTCCTCGTACCTGCGCTATCCCAGCCGTACGCAGGCACTGCCACAACTCCTCGGACTGCTGCGGCACGCTCCTTCTCTTCCACTCTTGTGCACTGGCCGCACTCTACTGGACAGGGTCTTCGGGACATGGCGTCTGCGTTACCGTGGCTCTTCCCTCTACGATGTCCCGAGGTGAAGTCGTACTCCTGCAGCCTCTGGACCCAACGTGCTGTCTGGCCTTCCAGGTTCTTAAAGCTCAATAGCCAGGTTAGGGCGGAATGGTCAGTCCTCAGGTAGAATGGCTGACCGTACAGGTACTTGTGGAAGTGCTCCAAGGTCTTTACTACCGCCAATAATTCTCGTCGGGTGACGCAGTAGTTCTTCTCTGCCTTGGATAGCGTCTTGCTGTAGTAGGCTATCACCCGCTCATGGCCGTCCTGGATCTGCGGTAGGACACCTCCAATGCAATGGTTGCTAGCGTCGGTGTCCACAATGAAGGCGCCACCCGGTTGTGGGAAACCCAAAATTGGAGCACTGCACAGGGTCTCCTTTAGGTGCTGGAAAGCGTTTTCGGCGTCCTCTGTCCACACATAAGGCCGGTGTTCCTCCGTCAGGCGGGTGAGGGGTTTTGCGATGTTGTCGGCCTTTTCCTCTAAATCATTAAGGCGGTCGTCTATTTGACCCATCCGCTTGCCCAGATTCGTGACGTCATCTCTCACGCCGGCCAACCGTTCCTCAAACTTGGCGGCGAGGGCCTCGTTCGCAACCTTCATTTCTTCCATCTTCTCCGTGAGGTTATCGTTAGCCGTCTTCATTTCTTCCAGCTTTGCGGCCAGGTTGTTATTTGCCGCTTCTATTTTTGTTGTTAATTCGGCCTTCATTTCTTCCATCTTCCCGGTGATGTTGTCGTTGGCCGTCTTCATTTGTTTCAGTTCCGCGGCCAGGTTGTCATTTGTAGTCTCCAGCTTCGCGGCCAGGCTGTTATTTGCCGCTTTTGTTTTTGCTGCGAGGTTTTCAGTTGCCGTCTTCATTTCTTTCAGTTCCGCTAAAATCTTTTCTAATGCTGCCTCCATTGTGTTATGTCGCACTCCTGACACCAATTGTGAGTTTGTGGGTTCGTGAAATGAAAAGTCTAATTACACCACTCAAAAATGTTCTTTATTTCCACCGATTTACAGTTAAACTCTTGCCAATTACACAGAATTACGTAATGCACACAATTACGATTCACCAGTTCGTCCGTTACAATTTCACTTGCACTCGTAATTACGTACAATCTTCCGATGCTCTCACACAGTCTTCTCGTCGTACACTAGCACTGCATTCTTACACCAAGAACTGACTGACTGACTAACTCGACGTGCTGCTTATATAGGGCCAGCGGGTCGATCGGAAGGTTCCAGATTAGAGGAAATATCCTGTAAGTTCGAGAACACAGGTGGAACAGAAAGAGACGGCGCCGTGATGTTTTTGTCCCAGCCATCCCTTCTTAACGCTATAAGACAAACGAGGGGGCGGGGCGAACACCGACCCGTCTGCTGCTCGCCCAGTCTATAGGGTGTTCCGATGCTCGGGTGACAGTATGAATGTCGCTTTAGGCTACAAGTTCATGTGTACGTTAATGTACTCGTACTTCTTGCTCTGTCCAGCAAAGCCTACACTGCCGCATATGGTATAAGAAACACTAATATGTGAAGAATCTAGCTATAAATAAATAAACGGCAATTTAAATATGAATATGTTTAATATATATATTCCTCCCCAAAGTACATGGATTGAGGTGAGCATAAGAAGCACCAGAAAAGAAACATCAGTGTCAACCTTGAAGAATGTTTACACTTAAGGAGAAGAAATAAACGGAGCGATTAAATTAGCAATAGATGGTCATTACAGTGCGATATAGCTAATGACAAATCCACGTTAAGTTAATTACATTCTTTAGAGAATCCACGTTAAGAATTACATCGGTTATAAAACTTAATTGGTCATTAAAATGTTATACCTACCTACCTACTGCAAATTCTAACGTGTAGGAGGAAGGTACACAGTCAACTTGTTTAGAGTTAAATGCTGTCTTCATTGAGCACCTTGATACACATTCCGGATTTTAGAAAGAATATGTAAAACAATCCCTTTAACCGTTGGTCAGCTTTTAATTTACCAGAAACAGAAAGAAAAGATGGCAAAGCAGTTCCCGGAGAAGCAGCTGTTTCGTGAGTCGTATGGGATCATGCAGGTCGGACCGCTCGTAAAGTAGTCTGCAGTTCCATCTATTAATTAACTGACTTAATTGCATGACTCTTGTTTGTCGGAAAACCAAAGAATGTTGAAAGCAGCACGCAATCTCGAGCGGCAGGTAGGTGGAGTCTGCCAATGTAAGGTTCATTTTTACGCAGTAGCTCCCAAGATTCACGTCGAGGGATGGGGATTTTCATAATCACGCTATAGTGCGGAATGCTAATTAAGGCTTGTGATCTTATATTTGCAATATTCATTACCAGTCCAAAAACATTTAAATATGTTTTGAGAATACAATACAATTCAAAATTGACTTAAAATATAAAAAATATAATAAAATGAGATATAGTAGTGTAGTGTTTTAGGGCCCGTCGATATAAAAGTGCAATCACTGCTTTTTTAAAATAAAACATTTCTTTCTCTATAAATACATAAATAGAGGTGTTCTAACATTCCCAAAAAGAATCGATATGAAGATTTCAACAAAGATAGACCTCTTAAGATTCCCTCAAAGTAAGAAAGAATGTATAAAAGTGTGAAAGAAAAAAGAAAGAATGAAGAAAGGAAGAAGGAAAGGAAGAAACAAACAAAGCAGCTATAAAAGTCTTTCCGCGCGCTGACTTAATTGTGCAACAGAGAAAAATGAGTGTCAGTGCAACAATTTAATGTCGAGTCTGTATGTTGTCATGGTAGCTCGGTTGATAAAACAATCTCATGGAGACCTAAAGAACTGTGGTTCATATCAGGGCTGTAGCATTAAATTTTTCACTCTAATTCTGTCTTTCCAGTCCTGTTATGAAGCGATAAGTTTTAAGGTCTTGCAAATGGGTTGTATTGACTTGTAAATTACATCTAATAAACAATTACATTACAGTAGTTTATGATGAATAAGCAGAATTTACAACTGAGCAATAATTAAGACCGTTAGATAGGCATTTATTCAAATTAAAATTATTACTTAAACAATCAATGTGCACTTTACAGTAGTTTAGGAGACAAAAACACCACTTTGTTAGTCAATGGGATTTAATGTTTAACAAATATTCAGAACAGGCATTTAGAATTTAATTTTAGTAATATTAGTACTAAGAACTCCACAAATTTTCCCAATTTGTTTTAGATACATTCCTTAAAACAACATAGGACCCTAAAGCCGGATGGATGGGGATTAAGGACTGTGAAAGTCAGACTGATCCAAATTTGGCTAACAATTTAACTATGTACTGACAAGGTACTAATTATTGCACGGGTGATCATCTATGTCAAATTTGTGTTACATAAGCTGCTATATATATATATATATATATATATATATATATATATAAAAAGAAAACAGAACTAAGTACCTATGGGTAAAAATACAAGTGAAGTGAGCAGCGGCCAAATAAATTAAGCATCTGATGTTACGAGATTGCAGACACATCTCTGATAGACCTTTAACCTATTCTCCGTCTTGAAGGAACCCTGATCAGAAATAAAGAAGGAAAAAAATGATTGCTTCTTTGATGGCTGGTAGTCTAAATTATCACGAGGTAATTGTCCCAATGCTGTCTGTCATTTAAAAACTGAACTGCTTCCGTTTGCTTTTCCTTAAACCAGAACGTTATGAAGGTACATCAGCCATTTAAAGATGTGTGTACTTTAATGCAGCAAAACATACGCGAAATAAAATGTTATTAAATAAAAGAAATAAAATCCAAATGTATAAAATATTAAAACTTCAATTCTAATCTTATAAGCTATACTTTGGATGGAAACACCTCACACACTGCAATTTGGATAGATTCGTTGAGACTACCATCTTCAGTTATGAAAGGATGAAGTGAAGGAAACACAGGGAATTCAGGCAGGGAGAAAGGTCCATAAGAACTCCAACTCGCTGACCCGTTTCGCTGCTGCAGCTGTCTCGAGAGGGCGACTAATCGGCCCTCTAGTCACCAAGAATCTTTCCTTTGAGCAAATATCTGTGCCATGTGTCCCACATGGAAGCACAAGCACGACTGAAAGATGTGAAGGAAATGTTGGTAGATGAAAACTATTCCAGCATTAGCCTAAAGGTCAGGTAAAACCACGAGTCAAAGTCAGAGTCACCAGTAGGCGGAAATCCAACCTAGGACCTCCGAATGTGAGACTCGAACGTTACAACGTCGAGATTCTCTGCCTTCTTTTTCTTAATCGATTATTTGCTTAATATGTATTAGGATTTATAGAGTTAACTTCATGGCTTCTCTGTCTCTATTGTATTTGGGTGACGGAAGACTGCAGTCGGCCGGCCTGCATGATTAGCTGGAATTGGCTGCCTGGTGTCAGGTTCTCTATGGCGAACTGGAAGCTGAAGAAACCACCTGTGCTTGTTAGGGACCCATCGCGACTGTAGTGCTGCCTATAGGGTAACTAACTACCTCTCATCCTTCCTCCTAGAGTCTGACTCACAATAAGCCACCGGGAGCAACGCCGGAAACCTCGTTGTGATGAGAGAGAGAGAGAGAGAGAGAGAGAGAGAGAGAGAGAGAGAGAGAGAGAGAGAGAGAGAGAGAGAGAGAGAGAGAGAGAGAGAGAGAGAGAGAGAGAGAGAGAGAGAGAGAGACAGAGAGACAGAGAGACAGAGAGAGAGAGAGAGAGAGCCTCGTTTTAACTCCAGCATTCGGTAATGTTTTTTGAACGTAATTAAAAATGAAAATGTATCCAATCAGACAAAAACAAACGTTCATGTGTTGATCATGCGTAATGTATAGTAATGCAGTCAGTCACTGGAATAGTCGTGCCCATATTTGGATAGGACAAAATGAGAAAAGTAATGTGTAAACTATACCTAATAGCAGGATACGCCGGTATTTATTATTAGAGTTATAGCACCAGAAAATTGAATGCGGATGTTTTAATATTGCTCTTCAAGCAGTTTAAACATGAAAATTTGGAGCTCACGAACTTCTTTATTTAAGTTATAAAGTTTATACCAAGTTTTTATTCACGTCAGCCAACTTACGCTGACGATTGGCTACCCCTTATGTGTTCATTGCTGTAGATGACGCAACATCACCATTTTACGCCAAGGTTTGGATAATTTGTTAATGAAAAACATGATTTAATGATTTAACGTAAGAACAGAATATGCTATTTAATTAGTTACCAGTCTCCTACGCTCCGATCTGCAAGCTACTTATTCAAAAGCTTATTTTGTTAACGTCCTGCGCAGTGGCACAGTGGTCTTTAGTGTGGAGATGTATGGGCTCAGGATTGCACCTACTCGGACCGGAGGTTAACTTCCGGAATCGGTACCCACTAAGAACCGTGAAAAAAATGAGGAGTTGCTATAGACAGTGATCCTGGTGAAGAAAGCAACATTCCAGCTGGGGAATTTGGGATGGAGGTCAATGTAATGCTAGCTCCCAACGCCCTCCTACCAATATTTGTGGATGATCGCCTACTTCTGCCGCAGTTTGGGGGCATGAGGCGTTAGTCAGGTTGACAGCTCTAGGCACCTTAAGGCTGTGGAGGCAGAGTATTATTATTATTATTATTATTATTATTATTATTATTATTATTATTATTATTATTATTATTATTATTATTATTATTATTATTATTATTATTATTATTATTATTATTATTATTATTATTATTATTATTATTATTATTATTATTATTATTATTATTATTATTATTATTATTATTATTATTATTATTATTATTATTATTATTATTATTATTATTATTATTATTATTATTATTATTATTATTATTATTATTATTATTATTATTATTATTATTATTATTATTATTATTATTATTATTATTATTATTATTATTATTATTATTATTATTATTATTATTATTATTATTATTATTATTATTATTATTATTATTATTATTATTATTATTATTATTATTATTATTATTATTATTATTATTATTATTATTATTATTATTATTATTATTATTATTATTATTATTATTATTATTATAATTATTATTATTATTATTATTATTATTATTATTATTATTATTATTATTATTATTATTATTATTATTATTATTATTATTATTATTATTATTATTATTATTATTATTATTATTATTATTATTATTATTATTATTATTATTATTATTATTATTATTAACTTCTAATTAACAAATTACATATTCCTTATTAGTATAAGAATATAATGAGCTAAATAGAGTTTTAGAAGCGGATCTAATGGCTGTGAAACTTCCGTTCTCCTTTTACGGGCGCGAAAAAAGAAAAAAAAAACGGTTACCCAGGGAATATTACTGATATAATAGTATAGCAATTTGTATAAATGGTGGGAAAACATGTTGTGATGGTGGACGGTGTTTGCGAGATTAACGTACTTAACCTGATAGATACCTCGTGCTCATTTCGCTTCATGTATATTAACCCGTTTGTTGTATTTACCTTTGGTGTTGCTTCCAGAACCGCCAGCTAGCTGAGTGGTTCACACTTTCTTGCGATTGGCTGCTCTTTATTCCGGTTGTCGCTGTGGATGACAACAGATCTTCTTAAACATATGCGGAATCTACATGTTAACGCCTATAATTGTATTGAAAATGTCCTTTAAGACAATGGAATATATAAGTTAACGTCATGGCTCTAGGTATATTTTAAAAGGGATTATATGCAGATATTAGAACTAATAACAACTTTCGGAATTAATTTCTTGGGAAGGTTTATTTGTTGATTTCTTAACTTTTGCCTACAATTTTTGCACTTGGGCGTAACAGTACCATTGTTTCTATATCCTACAGCCAGATACATTGTTAAATAAAATGAGGATAAAGGCATGAAGCAATTAGGTATATTATTTCAGTTATTTAGTCTGGTTATTAGATAACAATCAAAATATGAAAACATATATTCCAAAAAATGGAACAAAGGTATAATTGAAGACATGGCCGGAAAAACGGGTTAACCCATGTTTTTTAAAAATGGAGAAAACAGGTCTTTTGTGAATGAGGCTGAAAGAAATTGTTAACATTATTTTATTTCATTTCTGAGAATATGTGTCTCAAGAATACAATATGTATTATCAGGGTTATCCTTAATAGAACCCAAAGCATGACTGATCTAATAACAATAAAAATAAAATAATGAAAATAAAGTGAAAACCTTTGTCAGCTTTTACTTAAGTTTTATTCTATATACATTTTACAATTTTACGTGAAAGTAATAGGTGTGTCTTTTGGCATATTTATACATGGTACACTTTGGATTATTCCACTTTTCAATAAGTATATCATTTTGGAAAATAGGTACAAGCTTTTTAGCTTTAGTCAGGCTGATCAAAAAATGCTTCATCAGTAATATTCTCAGAAGCTGTGGTCTCAGATTTAAAAGTTTCATAGTACTCATGACAAATTGGTGGGATATAATTCATCAGATCCTGTAAGTCCTTTAATTTTTCAGGATTTATAGGTCTTGGACCATAGTATTTTGGAGGAAATGTCACATAAGTAAGGGATGGTTTACCAGATGTTTTCCTTGGAATGTCCAAAGTGTCGTAATCCTCAACCCCATCGTAAGTGTATTTAAAATATAACTTAAAGGGGTGATCTTTAAATACTTTCATGTATGTCACCTTGCTCAAGAATACCTTTTGCCCAGATTATGAAGTTGTTCTTTTCTGTACTTTGTCGACAAGAGGCTTTGCAGAGATGAACATGTTAGTTGTCATTTTGAAAACATGAAAAGGATTCTTTACAATGGTTTTCCTCACCAGCTCCATCCACTGATTTGGAACATAAATGTAAGCTGCTTACCTCTTCTTTTTCTCTATAAGGCCGAAGTCACAATCACAAGGCAAAAATATATGACCGGGTACTAGTTCTGCCATTGTTTGTTTACATCCACAGTAGAGTTTACCAACATAACGCACTGTTGAAGCACTACGGTTTGTGGTAGTTATTACTTATGAAGTGGGCTAAATACTTGTCTATTTTCCATGTATCGCTTTATTCTTATAACTAAAACTATGCTGGTCTCATAAAATATAATGATAGTTAAATTGAAAGGATACAAGCATTTACAACGTTTGTAGCTCTGTTGGTTATCCTGTTTATATGTTAGTTACCATGAGTGCCACTAGATGACAGGCACAGAGCTGAACAGGTTAACCCGTTTTTGACATTATATGAAAAGGAAATCACGAAACGCAAGAACTTCTCTCTCTACTTAGCGTAATATGATCGCTGGAGGATAGACCAACACAAGAAAAGATAGCTCTCTGTTGCAGCAACAGAGGGCAACACTTATCGCAAAAATGTTTATTTTGAGGGTTAGCCCGTTTTTCCGGGCATGTCTTCAATTAGGTGGCTCAGCTGCTGAGACATTGACGCTCGAGGTTTCAAACTCAGCCGATACAAATGGTATTTTAAACAGCCCCATGACTGTACATTTTCAGGCACGTTAAGAAATTCCTGTCGGACGAAATTCCGGTGCTGATATGATCCTCGCAATTGACAGCAGTGTTAACAGAGTATTTATTAACTGTCACATGTACTGGTCACCTCTCACTTGCCCTGCTGACATGTACCTCTCCACGTGCTACTGTCTTCCCCTTTATCCTAATTGACTAATACTTTCGGCGCCGTAGGAGGTGCTTTCACAACAATTGGAATAAAAGTAATATAAACAATTATGTCACGAGTACTAATAAACGCACGTGCTATCGTCAGTCATTCCGAGAGGCAGGTTTGAAGGAAAGGATCCTCCTCTTTATTTCGTGTTAAGAATTAACTTGGATTCCAGATATATTAACTCTGTTACGTAATATATTTAATTCATATGGCTATGAAAATATAAATTGACTATTCTCTTCGAACATATTAAGATATAACATCATGTTAAATAACGAACATATTTTTACCGCACAACAGTCTATACCACGACAGCAGCCAATGAGAGGGGATCACGTCATGTGAGCGTTAAGAGACACGAGGCAAACTTATTTCAAACAAGAATTATTAACTGTTAGGAACAGATCGTTTTAAATAATACAGAATAGTTCCTTATTTAACATGACCATTTATATGAATATAGTCGAAGATAATAAATATGTAAGTCTGGTTATATGAATTAAATATATTATGTAACACATTTGAAATGCATGTAAACTCTATCAACAGTCAAGTTTAAATCTGCCTTTAAGGATGACGAAAGAACATAGATTTAGCATGTAAATATTTATAGTTTTTATCATACTTATATCGTCGTACTGCTATGATCGGTTTGTAACCATTCGAAGGCGTACACCAGCCGATCGTGGGAAAGGGAAAGGAAATATTAGCGGTTATAGGAACCAGGGTTTGCTTAGCGAGTTCATAAAGTGTTGTGAGTTGTGTAGCAGGATTGTGGTGATGATGGGAAGATGTTGCTCTTGGAGTCCACAGTGGTCATGGAAGGGGATATTCTCTCCTGATGTCGTTCCGCGTTTTGACCAGTGCTGTGGGTTGTCTGCTGCCCTCCTGAATGGTGACGAAGCTACTTCTTCCCGATCTTTATCTTTGGTTCAAATCTGGCACTCAGATGTATCGATGTAAATTTAAAAAAATCTCCGGATCTGCTTCTGTCTGAGGCCGCGCCTTGGCTCAGTGGCTAGACCACTTGGCTCTCACCAAGGAGGCTCGGGTTCGATCCCAGGTGACCGCAAAGTGAGATTTGTCGTGTACAACACGGCGCTGGGGCGGGTTTTCTCTGGGACCTCCGGCTTCCCCCGCCGTCTCATTCCACCAATGCTCCATCTTCATCTCATATAATCATCAGTGTCACCGCCTGCGGTGCCGTATGTAGTAAACGCGGGCGTTAAACACTACACATTTCATTTCATTGCTTCTGTCTGATCTATGAGAATTCTTAATTTTTAGACGTGGTCGCGAATGAAAGGGACAAATTTTCTAAATAAACTCCGAAAACAATAATTTTTTTACCTTGATTAGAATTAACAGAAAACAAATATTAACTTTTTACAGGGTTTCGTCGTGGCACTGAATTTAGGCTGTTTACCATAACGTTCTTCCATCAAAAGCCGCTTTCTTTTCTAGCTGTTTTACCAAAATTATTGATCTTTCATTCCCTCGTTGCCATCACTGCCAATTAAACTTAACTTTTACTGGTCCACGTCACACATTACATAATTTCATTTTTAAAACTACCAATCAAAAAACTTTCACATTATATTCCTTACATGTTGCGTCATCTCATGACCTACTGAATTTTAACAATTTCCTTTCTTATTCATTTTAACATGTCCCTAACGATTTTTAAATCACATATTTAAATATTTTTCAACTCTCGGGGCCTAAACCAAGACAATCATTACAGTTAACATGATTCCTTGCTCATGACTCATTTCGCCGCTGCGTGCAGATAGAGTGACGGTGAAGACAAAACTAAGTCAATAAAAGGCTTTGCCCTACACTGATGGTAGAGAATGGCATTCCATTATTTTTATTTTTCCACTAACTTACTTTTAAAGAGGAAATATCACGGACTTTTGTTAAAAAAAAAGGCTGCTACCTAGTATTGTTCTTTGATTGCCATGGAGTACAGCGTTTTTATTGGTAACATTTCCCCACTTTGTGATGCTTCTCAAATATCTGGATCCCCGACCCTGAAAACCTAATTGACTTACAAGCGGAAGTTATCTAATAACTACCTCTTATCATTTTAATTTCTGCTTCTTATATTATGAATGGATTCTAGCATACGGAAATTATTTATTGCAATTATTTATCTATCTCCCTATCATTTCCATGCGTAATTCTTTATCTGATACGTCAGTAATTCGGTTTTAGTATTTGAAATCCAATCCGGAGTAGTTGAGAGTCCTGAACTGGGACACACACCCTAACATTATTCCGTGACTAAACGAAGGAGCAGCATTTACCAAATTGCCACTGTTGTCGTGAATCATAGGGAAATGTTTCCGCAACACCATTTACAAGAAGAAGATGCCGCACGCTTTCCTCCTTTCTTTTTTACTACTTTGTTCCTTCTCTGCAATTTTGAAGGCCATTAATTTCATTAACGACGTAATTTGACATACTAATGAATGGGTAGCCGTGGTCTGATAAATTTTTCCTTTGGGACAGTACGTCAAAGGGCGTTTATCGGAACTGCATCAAGAGTGTTTAATACGGAGGGCGCACAGAACAAACGAAGGGCTGAAACGCCCTTGGCAAAGATAATCAAATAATTCATGGTCACTATCTCCTGAACATAGCGGACTTGAAAGTTTTATTACCAAGTAATGAAAGCCATCATTGAATGAACCTTTAATGATTCAGATAATTGTGACATTTGCAAAAAATTATAGAAATGCGAGGCTGGTTAGAAGCCCAAATACTGTCAGTTATTTAAATGCATTTTATAAGAAACAAATGCAACACGTTGTTGTAATGCCAAAGGCCAGGTTTTCATTATTTCGTTTTACAACTAGTGCAATTCACTTTATTACCTTCACTTGCAAGAGGTCATTGAAAACATTTTGTTATAGTAGTATATAATTAAGCGCATTATACAAAGCTTATCTGGCTTTCCACTTTCATATGACCAACGCCTCTATACTACATAATAACTGGCTATTACAACTTTTAATTAAATCTCTTCCTGGCACACTGCTCCTGTTTTAATGTAAAGGCAAAACTGCGCAACGATATCTCAAGATTATGAAGGTATTATGAAGGTCCTAAATCATTATCCGTCGTTTCATATGTGCATAAATACATATTATTAATATGGACTGCTTCATTAACTTTTCGTTTTAAACTTTGTTCAAATAATCACGAGTAGAAAGTCGGTCAGCAGCAGCATGTTGATGGTTAAGTTGAGGAAATTAACAGTAACATTCGTTTCAAATGTCATTTATATAATAATAATGATGGTGATAATAATAATTATTATTATTATAATTATAATAAAGAAAAAATATTTAAAATCATTTAGACCAAGAAATAATACAATTTTTCTTTTTATTATATTTGATCTTTAAGAAATTATCGATATATTTTCTGAATTTTAAATGAGATTATCCTCTTAAATTATTATTAAATTTCAAAAATATATTCATTTAATTAAACTTCAAAAGTATAGTAATTTAAACATTTACAGTTGTGAACATCCCTAACTCTCTTACTGTGTCGGTCAAAACTGAACAGTTATATGGTGGTTTACTGTATCTAGTGCTTTATTCCACCAAAAAATTGGATATGGAGACTAAAAACATGCATTTTTAGGTCTCCTGAATGTAAAACCAAAGTATTTTTAGAACGAAGTCCCTCTCTCTGTGTCTGTGAACAGCATCACTAAAAAGCGCAAAGCCAATAAACAAACTTGGTGTTTCCGTTCAAACTTTTCTAAGGATGCTACACGAAGTTTTTCAAGAAAATTCCTTCACACTTAATTGTTCTTTATATGTGAATAGGGTTTGTCATTTGTGCATTTCTATAAAGGGTTTTAAATACTTGAGTTAAAATACCTCTTATTTAAACTATTTTCCGGAAAAAATAATACTAAGCATATATTGAACTTTTAGCCAAAAGTAAGTCCCTTTCATTATGAACGGTCATAATTGGCAAGTGGTAAGGAATATATAAAATGTTATTACTTAAACTACTTATATATTGTTAAAACACACAATTATATAAAATAAGATGCTTTTATGGCATTAACTATTCTCGATATTAAGTCAGTATTCGTTTCTTTTTCTCGTATTCGTGCAAAAAACATGGAATTTCAAGGTAATCACATACTGATCCGTCTTTTATTAAATTGTCTCATTAGTAACGTCGGTTTTTAATTAATTTTATATCATACACATATATCGTTTTAATTTTCATAGCAGTAAACATATTATGCTTTGGTTTTTGTTCCGCATTGTTGAAATGTTAGCAGTCAACAGTTGGTAATACAAGACTTCAAAATAGAAGCAACAGCGATTCAGGTTAGCGTACTTCCTAAGCGGAAACAAGAAACTGTGTAGTCGAAAGCAAAGATGTCGTTGGTGCGCGAGTACCATAACGATGGTTGCAGAGATTCAGTGATGGAAACGAAAATATTAAAGGTGTACAGCGCAACAGGAAAGTCCAAGTTATGGAATATTGAGAAAGGCAGAGTTTTGGAAGCAAATTCACAGACAAGGATCCAGAAGTTTCGGAAGAACTTGGTTCTTCATATGACATATCTTGCGTTATTATGACATTTTAAGACATTCAACTGTAACTTCTGAAGCTCTCTTCAATGTTGTTCGGCTCCAAAATAATGGTGTGTGTCTGATATAACTCTGGAGATGTGATTCAAGGGAAAGTTACTGCCAGGAAGTTCAAGATATACATTTCATTGCCATGAAAATATCTTAAATTAGAACGTTTATTGAATATGTTATTGCAATTTTTGAGAAACGTGGTGGAGAGAGTAAACATATGATGGGTTAAATTCAAATGAGCTTCTCTATTACTTTATTATTTCCTCCTTGTAGCAGTTTTTAATTTAGCCTCAAAAGAGAAAATAAATACAACGACGTACAACAGTCGATGCGGATATTTATTCTCAGTTTCTGGAAGAATTTCATCAAGTTTGAAGTAGAATACATTTGCAGCACGACAATGCGAGAATTCCTATAATTCAAGGAATAACGGACATCTTTCAGAAATTCTTATAAATCGAAATACTCTCACATCCAATATATCATACCCTATCACAATTACCATCTATTTAGATACACATCCATTTCCTCTGCAGAAGAAATGTTGAAAGCTTTGAAGTAATTAAAATTAGATACAATGAATTCTTCTTATCTAAAACCAGAATGTGCTACTGTTGCAGGATAGCAAAGGTCGCTAAAAGGTGACTCAGGTCAAGAAAATCTAACGGCCTTCACTTTGAAAATTAGAAGACCGTGCAGCAACACAGTTGATATAAAGGTATGTTTAAACTCATCATCTATAAGGCATCATCTATAGAAACCTTCAGGTAATCATCTAATACCTAAGAGAAAAATCAAATTTATCTAGATTCAAAGGAATAGACCTTAGTTAATAATAATTAGTTTGTACAAGAGTGACAGAATAGTGCCATTTGAAAGCAATACGTCACGTAGTGTTGACTGCCATTCTCAGCATACCTACTGCAATAATGAAATAAGTAATTAGGAGAAAAAATTTGGAAAGGAAACGCTCCAGGCATTTAGGGTTAAATACGTAAGAAGCTGTCATCATTTCAGTAATGCATTCCTTAACAAAAAAAAAAAAAAAAAAAAAAAAAAAAAAAAAAAAAAACAATCGACCCCATACTGTTGAACAAATTATATATATATTATTTTACTGATTCGATAAGGAGATTGCCTAAGTAATCACGCACTGTTGTTCTGCTTCTTCTAAAACTTTTTTTCACTATCATTGGTAGCTAATGTCGCCAAGTTAAGGATATATACTCGGATCTAATTTGTGCACGACCTGACAAGTATTGTCTAGGTTTTCAGCAATCGTAACTAGCAAACGTAGAAGAGGTACCTGGAACGTTTCCGTCTGATATTGCCTTTCCCAATCATCACTTTATTGAATTTATCATCAGCAGGATAGGCAATTTTCAGTCATCAGAGTGACTGTGACATCGTGGATAACAAACCATCCCCATGCGCACCATTCAAACAAATGGAAGATCATCATAATTTAATTTAACGTATTTCACTGTAGAATTTATTTTCTTGCTTTCTAAAAATCAATCAGTAGCTCAGAGCCAGCCAACTATTTTATTAGCTTTTCGCCAGCGAATATTCCAGAATAAAAAAGAGACAAAAAAAAACAGGGTCACGTATATGCAGCCAACCAGTCCACGTCAGGTTGTGACTGAATTGACAAGTCTGAAATTTATGAGCGATATTTTTTTTCTTGATGAATTGCCAAATGGAACGTGTGACGACATAAACAAATCAGATATACAGAAATCAAAATCGCATCGCTCCCAGATCTACCACTGTGGATGATCTATAGCAACACGAATGTAATATATTGCCTGTATTGGTCTAATGGGACAAAAAATAGTGAGCCACTTAAAAGCCTACATTGCCCGTTCACTGTTCAGTTTTGAATTTTACCTCGGGGCAACAGAAGCATTCGTAATTTCCTTTACAGCTGCAGGAGAGCTTCATGATTTCATTAGAAAAAAAAAGTCCTTGTGTGTCAGTGAAAATAAAATTATCTGACACGGGCTCCTTGCGAGTCCAATAAATAAATGGAAAAACTTAATTTACTTGCGTACAAACGTATTCAGTACTAAACTTTAATCTAAAAGATCGTACGAAATGATGTGCCTATCATCTACATAAATTACATTCCAGAATACATTTAACATTTTGGTCGGGAGTCCTGATTTGATGTATGTAAATTATTAGTTAGTCCTATCTAAACGTGAATTTTTTCTCACGATTATTCCGCAACGCAAAAGATGTAGAGTACTGATTTAAGGTGTTTTCCTTCATATACGCAGTAATTCTCAGGAACTACGCTTGCAAATATTTTCACTATATTTCATATGTTGTTAAAGTTTATTAACACAATATTCTTCTATACTCTCAGGCGTCTCGGGTTCAAAACCCCTGGGCCAACCAATCTGATGACTGCCCTCAACAGCCACCTTAAATACCGGATTCAATATTTCATACTACGACTCAAAGTTGCGTTCTAAGTTAAAAAAAAAAAAGATAACAATACCGAATGCTCTAGTAACTGTACGTAATTGATGAAGGGAGATACATTGGGTGGCACTCTAATGACAACACAGCACGTGTAGAAGCAGAGTACCAAGGTACAGGCACACGACTAGAGAACTGTCCACCGTAAACTGAACCACTAGATACATCAGACTGTCGTGATGTGATCATGAAGTGAAAGCCACGTAAATTTAAAAGAGAGAAAATAAATTATATTTCAAAATTCTGAACAAAGTTCTTAATTCTTAAATTTGTCATATACAGATGGAAATCAATTGACTGAAGATAGATATTTAACGTGGGAAATATGTTTTATCTCATGTTTTTACGACTTGTCCTAGTGCGTTGCCGGAAAAATGTGAGTTAATTAGAAAATCTAATGTTCTGCTGGCACGGTTGCTTTGCAGCTCAGGGATTAGAGCACTCGGACGGAGGTTCAAATTACGTCTACGGTATTGAACTTTTCAATCAGTCTCTATCTTTCTAGGAGTAAAAAAATGGTTAATATATCATTCTGATTTCAACAATATACTTGTAAGACCCCTTTAAAATTAGCAAGGAAAAAGATTATTGGAACAAAACTATTTTCCTATGTTAAATCCCTGCGTCATGTGAATAGATTTCCACACTGTTTTAAGTTCTCAAATTTAATCACATATCCTCTTAGCTCTTTGAGACAAATTTGTGAAACTTATATTAGGCCCCAGATTTTTACTACATAGTATAGTCATTACCAACATAATTGCTTTCGTTGGTGACGACAATTACGTAGATACATATTTAGTAAAATATGTAAGTTAGTAAGTTATATGATGGGTGTCATATTGGTGCATAATTAGGCAACTTTTCTTTACACTTCCGCTTTAAATCAGACACTTAATATTCTTTTGTTTCTAATGCACCTATTTAGAACTTTATTTATCTATACTAACAGACCTTAATGTGATTTTTTGGAGGGGATTCGGCACTTCGACCAGTCTTGGTGTACTGTACCTCATACCCCCAAGTGGGACATCCCCAGGAGGAAGGATGAGGCAAGAGGAGACAGAGAGCGATCTTGAAGCAGCCACCACAGTGCAGAGGTCAAGGTCCCTACAGTTTACTTAGATGGAAAACTCCCCCCGGCTGGCCCGGACAACGGACATTCCCCCGTTCTGTGGTCCCAGCAGTCGGTTCGGAGAACGGCAACCAACCTACCGGAAGAGGAAGTAGTTCACTCAGAGCATATGATCCCACCAAGCACCGCCGAGACTCCCACCGACACTTCTACGCTGGAAGAGACCACCAGATAAAAGATGATATTAAAAGATAATGGAGGTGAAATGGAGAGATAGAAAATTCGGGGGATGTAATTAACCTATACAGCATTTGCCTAGAGACCCTGGAAAACCCCCGGAAAACTCCATGGGTCAGGTAGCTCGGCCACGGGATTCTAACCCTAGCCTCTCGAATGAGGGCCACAGACGAAGCCGCCTGAGCTATCCCACTCAGTAATGCGGTTGTTTAATAAACTATTTCTTAGGCAGTATAGAAATTTACAAGAGAAATACACTTTCAGACTTTAAGGCCAGAAAGCTTTGCACGGCAATTTGACAGAATAGGTTTAGTACAATTAAATATATAAATTGAACAACATCTAATTTTAGGTTAAAAAAGAAGTGTTATTAAGAATAAATCTGATAGACAATTACCAACATTCTCTACCCAACATAAATCTTTTCATAGCTGTTTTGTAATTAATTGATATTTTTCCCCGTCTCGCTGCTACTAAACATGTTAAATTCCCATTTTTTTCAGTTTACATTATTTTAATCTTAAACAATAGCATCCAAGAAATAAAACAAACAAAAAATCTCAGGAGAAAATTAAACTGTTGGTATTCCTGAAAGGTTGTTTTGGGGTTATGTTCCTCATAAACTTGGTGTTGTGCCTTTGAAATATCCTGCATTTAAGATACTTAAGGTAAATTTGGTAATTATAAGACATTTTGTTTTTAAGTTATGTTCATAAACATATGTGCAAACGCTCTGCTCCATTCCGGTAACGCATTAACAAAATCACACATACACATCGTTTTCGATAAATGCTTCTTTTTATTTAGACCTCTTCAAAACATTTTGGTGAAATCCCATACCAACTTTCTGGTTTGAATGCCGCACATCCTCTACCAATGAGGTAGAGGTACTAAAGGAAATAAAACCAAACTGCCATTTAAGGATACAAGATGTCGAATTTCTTTAAATTTCTAAAAACCATTTATGTTTCTTGTTCAAAACATAGTATTATCATGACTGCATTCAATTTTCAGCAAATAGCGCACAAAACCAACTTGGTTTTGCAGAATTATCTATATTCTGGAAATAAAAGATAGGTAAATTGAAACTTACTAGAGAAAAAAGATTAGAAAGTGTAAAATACGCAATTAGTCGATTTTTGTGCATTAATTTTTTTCGGGAACGTCTACTTACAGTGTCCCATTTGAATTGCACGTGATTTAAGCATTCGGTTGGAAATATTTACCGATCGCTATTGTTTCTCATTAAGTCAAAACCTCATAGGACAAAACACTCACCTGGATTTTAGCAATTGAGTTTGTATTAGTATTCAAAATTATTTCAGATTGTGTTTACCATTCTCATTACGATTTTTTTAATTGGTATTATTTTCTTAATAGAAATGTTAGTTTTTGTGTCATAAAAATTAGCAATTTTTAATTATTAATGAGATGTTATTCGTAAAGACTATAAAGGCTGCAATTTGCACCGTAGATGCATAGAGAAATTAGTAATTCCTAGAATAACTGTGACAATAAATTACAATGGTTACAAAAAGATTTTCTTTTACTCCTCTCGATTTCACTGTTAAGTATTTTAGTCCAAAATTTTCTTTATAATAATTTATGGTTTCAAACTTTAAAATGCTTTCGGTCAAATTTTCTGCATTTCTACTTTCTCTGCCACTTATCTAGATAGAAGAAGAAAAAAATCATTGTATCCAAACTAAGAATTCCATAGGATTGAAATTTTACCTAAAATATATGTTTTGATAATATCTAATTCTATACTCCAAAATTTGTCTATTTTTATGTGTACGTAACAGCATAACAGACGTTTGGATAAGAACAAAATGGTCTTGCCTCAAATTAGCATTTGCATGGAAAACTTGTCTTATGCATAAAATTCTCGAAAATGGTTCTAATGATATTGATTAAAATATCATATGTTGAAGCTATTTTGTAAACTCCTGAATCTTCGGTTAGTCTTTTGGACCATAATTAGTAAATCGTAAAGAGATAAACAAAATGTTATTATATTAAACCACATGATTTATGTCCACTATTTGTAGCATTAAACGTTTCCGATAAATCCATTGCTAACAATGTTAATGCTCAAGGACCATTCACTTTTTTCCCAGAGTTATGCAAATAGCATGAAATTTGGAGGTTATGGCATAGCGATCCGCTTCAAAAAGCTTGGGTATTGCGTTAGCCAAAATCCTTTTCTTGTCCCAATGACGTATATTCTTAATGTTCCCTTTCTTTCCATTTCCTCTGACTGACTAATGTATATATCTAATAGCGATTCTTTATCAACAAGCTTGAGCAACACACAGTCAAGCAATTAAAGTGTATAAAGCCAATGTGAAGAACAGAATGTTAAAATATGAGAAGAAATGCATATACGTAATTATAAAAGTAAGAGCGTTCGTATAAGATGCATATAAACTTTACTTACAATTTCTCCACATTTATCCATTTATTATTATTATTATTATTATTATTATTATTATTATTATTATTATTATTATTATTATTATTATTATTATTATTATTATTATTATTATTATTATTATTATTATTATTATTATTATTATTATTATTATTATTATTATTATTATTATTATTATTATTATTATTATTATTATTATTATTATTATTATTATTATTATTATTATTATTATTATTATTATTATTATTATTATTATTATTATTATTATTATTATTATTATTATTATTATTATTATTATTATTATTATTATTATTATTATTATTATTATTATTATTATTATTATTATTATTATTATTATTATTATTATTATTATTATTATTATTATTATTATTATTATTATTATTATTATTATTATTATTATTATTATTATTATTATTATTATTATTATTATTATTATTATTATTATTATTATTATTATTATTATTATTATTATTATTATTATTATTGCACGTACTGAGCGTCTAGTAAATCGGCTTCTAACGCCAGGCAGCATCCAGCTCTGTAACCATGACTACGAGAGGAGTAACCTGCCGCTATATAAACCGATATCGATTTATCGAGTGCCCCACGCCCGGTCTGGCCTTCCCCACATTAATCCAGCACCTCATCTGGGCAACCAATGGAAAGCTCAGTCATGCAGCAGTAGCAGCAGGAGGGGTGCAAGAGAAGCATTCAATTTTCAGCGCTGTGCATCAAGCGAGGGAGCCCTGAAATATTGACTGTTACACCCAGAAGAAGTTGACTGAGAAAGGGGTAGGCAAATAGTACTATACCATTTGCTGATGCTCTAATTCAGACGGAGAGCCAAAATGAAACCTGAGTCTCGCATTAGGTATAATCATTATCAGATATTAGTCACAGTTTTTAGCATTATTCATTACACTTTATCTTATCACAGTTCTATACTCATCTAGAGAAGTTGACATAATTAAGAATTTATATCACACGGAAATAAATGTTTTGCGAGCTTTTAAGCACCAAAAATGACCTGTACGTATTTTACATTCTGTAGCATGAGGGTTTCCGTAAATATGAAACGTGTAGAATAAGGAAAGTGAGGGCGCACACTTCCTGGAAGTATAACCACAGGTCTAGTAAGAAAGAGGGTAACGAAGAGGGTCCAACAAGAGTAGTAGTCTAGAATCTTCCAAAGTACTTGGAATGCCTCGTTAAGCTTCACTAATTAAAGTGAGTAAAAATCACATGGAATCACATTACTCTATTAACCACATATTTAAATAAAACCTAACTGTTCTACCTAATTTTGGTAATTGCCTATATAAAGGTTTTCACGTTTATATATTTACTATTAGATATAAAGATACAGAAGGTAAAGAAATATCAGACTTTTAAAATGTTGTCGAAATTCTAGTATTTTGTATGACAAAATAGAATTATATATTCTATTCTATATATATTCTAACATTTGCAACTAGAGTAAAGAGAGAAGTGTCTTGAAGTTAAACTAATAGTAAATAGTTTTAGAAATGGTTTACGCGATAAAAAGCCTACTTCTTTGGTTAGTGGGATAATATTTGGGCAAGAATGTAAACGCTGCATTGACTAAAAAACTCTTCTTTCCTACAACTGTTACATATGTTATTTCACTCCAAATTTCATTTTAACTCCATTTATGATAGGTCATGGGAAATTTAGAGAATTCTTTAGGACTTATTTCATGAGATTTAATATTAATTCAGAAAATTGTCCTCATTTGACAGAAAAAGACTTACCTAAGATTACTTTTTGAAGAATGTGATATTCTATGCATTTCAACAATAATTATGTTATTAAAATACTTTGTGCAATTCATAGCGTACATTCTTAACCATATGTAATATTTCAGTTTCGTTCATTTCTCCCTTATCTTTGAAGGTTGTTTCTAGGTTTTATGGAGTATGGAGGTGCCGTATAGATAGTACAGATGCTTGCTCAAAGATTTGTTGTTTTGTCGATTGCTGTTCATTGCTGTCCCTAGACTCCTTGCGTGGTGAGGGTAGATCTTGGAGCCTGGACTACCACACGTCTCTGAACCTGCCACCTGTAACCTCCCGTAGTTACTTCACTTCATAGCTTCCGTCTGGGTGATGGTAGCTACAAGATCTGTGTAGGCTGCAGTATAACAGGGGTCCCCTCCTTTGTGTATAATCAATATGTAATTCGATAAAGTTGAAGGCAATCAGGAATGTGATGCACCCATTTAAAGCGAATGAAAGGTATACACCTCCGGTTTCTCACTAATTGCACTTAGTTGCGTACCATTACAGTGGTCCAATGTTTGCATTATGGTTACATCTAGCTTCTATTTTCCCCTGAAGATTTACAGATAAAGTTTATGAATGAATACGTTATCATTAGGGCCCGGATTTTGGTGCAAAGTCATCTTTTTTCTGAGTGTCATAGACGATGTTTATTGTAAATTAAGTGCATTCTGGAACAAATACGTTATATATATATACATATATATATATATGTGTGTGTGTGTGTGTGTGTGTGTGTGTGTGTGTGTGTGTGTGTGTGTGTGTGTGTGTGTGTGTGTGTGTGTGTGTGTGTGCTTTTTAGTCATTTTTGAACATTTAAATACATTTTCCCCTCACTTTCTTTCCTTTTCACGAATTTATTCGGCATTTTCATCTGTAGCCCGCATTCGGGAGGTTCGGGTTCGATTCCCTTGGCCAACCTGACCCTGACCCACGGGCTGTTTGGGAGATTTTAAAATAATCTGTGATTAAAATCTCATTTTTATATTTTATATGAAATAGTAACTTTGTAAGCGTGGTAAACATGCAATTAACACAGGTCAGCGTCCTAACAGTGCTGGTGAATTTATGATGCATCACTTCGAGGAATCGCCGATTACATCATACAATACGTGTCGATTGCATCCACAGAAAAATATTTGTGAGTTCTTCAAACTGTTTAAAAAAAAAAAGCGTCTCAGTTACTGTTAAAAGAAATGTCTTCGACAAATAACAAGTCATCTTCCTTTCATAAATAATTATGTGAAGTGTTTGTTAGTGCAAATATTCCGCTAGGAAAATTAATTCCAAATTACGATAATTTCTTGAACGCCACACTCGTCATACAATTTCAAATGAATCAACTTTGCGTAAAAGTTACCTACAAAAATGTTATGAAGACACGTTAAACAGAATTCGTGAATGTGTGAATGGGGGGAAAAAATTATGTATCAATTGATGAGACAACCGATTCAGAAAAGCGTTATGTGGCCAATGGTACGCTAGAAGCTGCTAGTGCCGGACAAATGTTTCTTCTAACCTTAGAGGTTATGGAAGCTGTTAGCCACTGTCAGATATACAAACTGTTCGATAAATCCATGTGTTTATTGTGGCCTAGTGGAATACAGCACAACAACGTGCTCCTCTTCCTAACAGACGCGGCCCCTAACATGGTAAAGGCGGCAAAATCTATTCAATTATTTTACAACAAGATTGTGCAAGTTACGTGTTTGCATGCTTTTCATCGAATTCATCATGGCGGAACAGGTCACATCAACATTTCCAGAAGTAGATACACTAATTTCCACAGTAAAGAAAATATTTTCGAAAGCGCCAACCTGAACTATGCATTTCAAAGATATAGCCTCCAATATAGCTTTGCCTCCGGCAGCAATTTTAACACTCTGGGGTACATGGTTAACTGCACTGTGACTATTTTCAAATAGTGAGAGAAGTGATTGCCATATAAAGTGGTTGTCAAGAGATTGCCAATATCTATCAGGAGAAAACTTCAGAACTGATATTTTTGAACAGGATTTAACAAGCAGTGACAGTGTTTTTCAAATATGCACCTATAACATCTGTGGAAGTGGAGAGAAGTTTCTCAAAGTATAAAACAGTTTTAGCTGACAACCGCCGTTCCTTTACTTTTGATAACTTAAAGATGACCAAGGCTAAGTAAGGCATGTTTTGGCTAATGGGTACAGTAACTTATTTTTTCATATTTTATAAAATTGAAAATGACCTGATGAATTTTGAATTTATTTATTGTTTAATAGCAATAATTGCATTATTTACTAAGAAAGTTAATTTTAAAATGTAGTTATTCGAACCATATTCATTATTTGTCTGTAACAGTTATTAATTTATTGTTCTGAAAGAAATTGTTAATTTTTGTTTGGTCTTTTTTTTTACATTGCACATTTTTACATATGCATTTTTTATATTTTAAGGGCATTTTATAGCTCATTTTTAGAGAATTTTTAGGTCAACAACTTCCGGGCGCCAGTTATCATTAACCTGATAGTTGTACAGATTACAACAATAAATGGGTAATAGTATGTTTAGAGAGCGCTCTACATTTAAGTACACATGCGCAAAGTCCTACAAGAAAAGTTGTGAATTTAACAGAGCTCAAATAGCCCAACATAGGCCGCTCATTTCTCTGTAATGTTGTCTTTGTAATTAAAACATGCTTTTCTTTCGCAGTCCTTTGTTACCCTTCCATTACAAAACCACGCTATCTTTCAGGGCTACAGTCTTGGTCTATGTTCATAGCCTAGCCACAATCACCCTTAAGTTGCATGCACTTCAAACTTACCAGCACTTACGAAGGTGCGTGTGCGTTATAACGTCATACCCCAAACTTTCCAGTGTTTCTTCTTTCATTTCCTTCACTTTACTTCGTCCTTTTGTCCCATCCTAAGAGACTTTTTGACAGAATGAGTGGGATGTAGGATAAATGTGATGGAGATAGTAAGAAGCAGAGTGAGAGGAGATACATTAATGGGAGAGGACGGAAAGAATAAACTCCACACTAAAAATGCGAGCGGAGCTATGGCTTGTGAATCGTACAAGCAATAAATTGGTGTAATGGCTCATCTCTATGAGCAGCAAAATCATGATCTGATATGTGTTTGTTACTGAGATAGAATTGGATATGCTGCATGCATTAATGGATGATAGGTCTCATATTTTGGAAACATTGTTTCTGATAATGGTGCAAATTAACAGTTTTTAGCGAATATCCCTTTGGAGAGAACATATGTGACAGAATAAATGTCTTCACTGACTAGTTATTACGCTGTTTTCATGTAATTTGTACAGAGAGATACGTGCAAATGCATTCATGTGGTGTTAGGGCATACTGAAACCTAGTTGATGGAGGGAACACGGAGCCACATATGCAATGTTGCAACACTAGAATCTGGATTTACTTCATGATTATATGACCAAAAATGATCAGCCACTGCCGATTTCTCGGTCTGTCTATATTTAATATTTCTAAAATGTTCTTTCGCTCTGGTTTCTTGTATTAGTGTAGTTATTATTAATAACCTAGTTTACTTCACTGTCAGCAGCTTCAGTTTTTTATATAACTATTCTTTTATTATTAATTTCCTTATAAGTGCAGTGGGAATAGCAGAATATAGTAGGCTAAAACAATAGTCAAATTTTGTAGGAGCTGATTGCTATAGGATTGCTGCATGCCATTCTCATAGCAGGGCACAAAAAAGAAACTAATAAGAGTAGGTATTTGTATAAGTGTATCACAATTCAAATAAATAAGAAGGAATATTTAGTACATTTATCATAAGAATATACCTATTAAGCTATGATTTCAATCACAGTCATATGGGTTAATTTTTGAGAAAACCAAAATTTTGAAAACTTTTTCCATAAAAATAGGTAATTTGGGGTAGAGAAATTATTTTAAAAATCTTCTCAGAACTCAGAAGATGATGAACTTAAATAACAATTTTGATATTTACTTGACTTCCTGTTTTTGAGCTGCTCCAACACAAACATACGCACTCTTTATAAAAATGTTTTTTTTTCCAGCTCAACTCAGAAAAGTGTTCTGGCAATGAAATATGGTTTCAGAATATTGGAAGTGCAATGTGAATACTGCGTCTGTTCTAGCTATTACGCACGTGGTAGACAAGGTAATAATAAAACCTGTTCTGTCCAACAAAACCTTAAGTACTATATCAAGTTGAACATCTTTTAAAAATGCGAATAGGTATTTTAAAAACTCCCTTCACCCTGTACTGTTCTTAGTTTGGAGAAAGATCAAAACATGTTAATTTTATAAAAAATGGCTAATGTTTTTTATTAAAATAGTATCTGTTTGAGGTATTTTCAAGATAAATTAAATGTATACCTTGAATTTTCTGGGTATAGCCTCTGAAACTCTCTTCATTGTGAATGACCTATGTAACTGATAAACAGTAAGAGATACACATTTTACTGTGTATAACAAAAGTATATGTTGTTAAAGAAAAAAAAAATGTCTTTTTTAGATTTATTTATTGTTATCTGTATACTTGTATTACTTGTTACTTGTATTTTTTCAACTGGGAAGCCTTTAATTTTCTCGTGGTTAGGCAAAGAGCTTAGAATTAAAAAATCATCACATACTTTAAAGGTATGACCGTCGGTTTACTTACCGCCAAGTATGTTAATTCTAATTGGAAGTTTGTCAGGATTAACAATTAGATAGCATAATGAACTTCTGTACGGAGAGCTTACAAAAGAATGAGTAAGGAATGTTGTAATTGCAACATGTTAAGATTTTAAACATCTAATTTAAGTATTAAGTCTCCTGTATTTCTCTTGAAAGCAGTGCCTATAAATGAAATATCTGGTGTTTCATGATTTGCTCTTACAGAATAGGAAACCTGGAGTTGCTGCATATAATAATGTAGCAAAGTGACTCCAGACATTTAAGGTTATAGGTTAAAATTGAGGACGACTCTACATTTTTCTTGAGATACAAGATGGTGTAACATTAGTCCAAATACGACAGGTAAGTGTTTAAGTATTTCTCTCAAGTTTTTAAGGTATGTGAAGGCTGCGCATCAGTCACCATATAGGCTGAACAAACTGCAACACTGTTGCTTGTTGTTCCGACAGTATCCTTGTAATGGTTTTCTTGAACAATGCTGACATGTTATGGGATGCTAATTCTCCACTATAGGTAGGTACTATTAACAACACTTCTAATAGCTGTCCTTTAGCGTAGCAATTTGTGTCACTCAAATTGCGCAAATAGTCTTTGACCATTTTTATCCTTGTGTACATTGCACGTGAATGGTTGGCGTGTAACTTATTTGTTCACGATGACACTAGTCATCAGAAACTGCAACTTCTGGGCGGAGAGCCATTGTGTGTGTGTAGTTATTTTTGCTAGAACACCGATGGTATTCTCCATATTTATAAAGAAAAGGCTCTATTAGGAACAAGTAATTCATGTTTAACTTCTCGTTTCATACAGTTACGTGATATGTAATATATAATACGTGTGGTTCTCATAACTGTCTGTAGAATTAATCTTTACAATCTTGCATAGGTATATATTAATACCATGCGTGTATCTCATTGTGTAACCTATTATAGTTACATTTCAAAATTTGGTCTGTAGGTAGTGATTTGGATGTTGGTAGCTATAGTGAACTACAGGGTGTTTCTAAATTAGACCGCCAAACTTTGGGAGCAGATAGATACCCTTCTTTTAACCATGTGTGATGAAGGAACTTACAGGCTGCGGATATCGTTTCAGTTCAAGAAGGATATTAGTGGAAGGAGTGGACGTAAGTAGGTTTGTGCAAATAATAAGCCATTCAGTTTTACATACATTTGTTGTTTATTGTGCAGGTAAGAGGAAACTAAACATAACGAGAAAAGGAAAGTTCAAACACTCGGCCAAGTGTTTAAAAAACAGACAATTGATCCAAATGGTGTCTTATGTCAACAGCGCTGGAACATGCGTCCATTGACTTCCAGACAAGAAGTACATAGCTGTGCCATACCTTGTCCTACCTTTCCAAAAATGTCAGTGGTTTCCTTGTTTTTTGCTGCTGGGCTGGCAATTTAGGCTACAAGGATTTCCTCATTGTCAACAGCAGTTTCATAAACCACTGCCTTCATGTGGCCCCACTAAAAGAAATCCATTATCGTCAAATCAGCTATTATGGTATTTTTATTACTGTATCGTTTGCAGCAGCGAGGAAATTTCTAAGTTTTGCGTGCATTATTGATGTCAACCATGCAAAAGCTACCTTTTTTTATAAACAGTTATTTTATCCTCTATCAATTCCAAATACCAGGGTCATTTGAAAAGTTCTTCGAATTATCCTAGATTGTAATAGCATTGCGGAGGTTGTTTTGTCATAAACTTTAATAGGTATTTTATAGAAAACTTTGTGTAATGGCAAAGATTGTTCAACAATTACAGTAGATGTAGCCCTTTGTTACAATAAAGACATGTGTAGATAGGTCATGTAGCAAATATAGGACATAATAAATGTATTAATAGCTATTAAGGATGGGTATAAATGAAACAAATGACAAACACAAAAGAGTTGTCAAACGTTTAACAATGGGGGCCACATTAATCCCGCGCAAAGCTGCGAATGTTTAATATGAGAACAATAAAGTCACAGGCACGAGGTTCACAAATCAGATAAATGTTTAAACGCAGTATTTTACTGACCTAAAATCTGTACTTATAAATTAATAACAGATATAAACAAATACCAACGTATAATTAAAAATTAATAAAGCCTGGTACAATTTATTGCCAATCCATAGTATTTTCCTGACTTACCTAATCAGACTACAGATAATGTTCCTTGACAGAAAGACTTGCTCGTCAATTGAAACATATGAGCAACTGTATTGATATCAAAAAAATAAGAACAAATTGCAACGCATGTTATGCCTCAGTCTGAGTTCTCAAACCACTCTCATGCTTAACGAGCCAGCTTCATATACTATATTCCCCTAATCTATATGTTAAAAGTCATTTGACAATCAGGATTATAAAAATTCCATAATAAATTTTAAATGTTAATTAAGTGATTACATTATAGAAAGAACCAAAACTAGGTGCATAAGAAACCAGTCAATCACATGAAAGGAGATAAACATAACATACAGTTTAGGGAATCAGGATCGCCCTTTGAATAACACATATACCATACTTTATAATCTTGATAAATTCCAATTTACAATTTATGAGAACAAAATATATCGGTGTGTCATCTTTTCTCGGGTCTCGCAACCTTTAGAGAACTTCTAATAATGCTCAAAAACCTTATGTTTTTTTTTAATAAAAATGTTCTTCAAGTTCTCGCATTTAATAACTTTAAATTGCTACAATTACAAGTTGCGAATATCCGGGAAAAATAATAGTTTTTAAAGTTTGTTGTTTTGGCTATCCACGGAATATTTAAGGGAAACTTATAACTTCTTTACTCTAACGGTAATATAAACTGTCAAACTATTGTAAATTCATATTTTAACCAAAACTGTAGTTGTAAATCTAGAATTTCTGCATGGAAATCAACAGTCGAACAAGGAAAAAAAAAAAAAAAACAAAACAAAAACAACGTTATGTACTTATATTTTATTTCCGATCTGGTAGGGTCTCAAGCATGACTCTCTTAAACCTCCAAGTTGTGTGTATGTGCTTTCAGGAGACAACATTTTCTGTGGCATGGACCGCTGTGCAACTGTTTGTGAGAGGATAAACATAAGCAAGAACTGGCAGACCAACCTGGAAGTATCAACTTAATCTCTGTTTCATATAATCTTGCCCCCGCTTACATGTATCACTCCGCGTGCAACTACCTCCCCCCTCACCCTAATGGGCTAATGCTTTCGCGCCGTAGGCCATAGGCGGTGCCTTCCCGTCACATTTAAACCTGCAGTAAACGTCATAATAATTGCCGGGAAGATAGATAAAATCATAAAATAAGAATATGAGGGCATGTAACAGTACAAGTTTATAATGAAACTGAGCAAGTTGAAACTGAATGAATGAGCAATGAAACTGAAACAAGTTTATAATGAAAGGCCTTCGGCCTTTTCCACTGGGATTCTTTTTAAACCAGCACACATACCTTGCAAAAATGCTGGTCTTTCAGTTTTAAAAGTCGTGTCACGCCATACTTGTCGTGTGTTCTTTATTTACCCAAGTCTCGTCAAGTTATCCCGACTTGTATCCCTTTACAGTCTAATTGTCCTTAAATAACGTTTTCGCCACACAACAATATCACCCCTGGAGTGGTAAGTTTTCCTGTTGTCTCAATTTCATGTCGCGATGTTCCTACGCATCTAACACACCTGTAAATTCAGAACATATCTGTTCGACTTCTCTCACTGACAAAGACGGATTCTTCTCTGTGAGTGCATTAAACACATGCACTACAATTTTTTTCCGCCTCTTTGTAAAGGTTATCCCTTGCGATGTTACAGCGAAAAACTGGCGCTAGACTTTGTCATTATACATATAATAACTACACGCGCAATAAGCGATCAATAAAATAATTTAGCTCTCGCACTCGGCACAACACACCTTCGAATGGCAATATATGACTAATCCAGTTCAAAACAAGGTCAGTGATTAGTCATATAAACAAATCTGTTACCACTACCGCTAAAGCATGTGCTATCGTACATTTTTACCGCACAACATTCTATACTGCAATAGCAGCCAATGAGAGGTGATAAGTTCACTTGACCGTTAAGAGATACGGGGCAAGCTTATGTGAAACAAGGATTAGAGTACCCTTTCCGTGTGGTTTTTCATTACGGCAGTGACTATTTTAAATACAGCCGCCCCCAGTGCGCTCAGGAAACAAAGTGCGTACGCCACTTACCTGCGTCAACCCCACAGGGTAACGTACCAACGGAGAGGCTTCTGACAATCAGACGTACATGACACCTATCATATATACCAGATGTATGAACATAAAACTACTTCGAGTGTTGGGGGTCCGCAATACTCGCATCATGGCAGCTGAAAGAAGTAGATTCACTCTTCAGGATACGCGAGGACAGAGAAATACTGGAATGACGACCAGAGATATTCAAAATTGGAAACATTAGGGACACAGGCACGCTATTGTATTTATATCTGAAGAGATCAGATTGAACGACTTAGGTTTACTAGTGGTAGATAATAGTCTACTTGACTGGGATCCTCTTCCATTTCTGAACCCTATTTCTACTCTATGGCACTGAGAAGGAAAATTTCTTTACTACAAAACTCACTGTTCCTTCCTATTCTCACTATTATAAGTAGGAGGTAAGTATAAATTGGGTATATCACATCTCACAACTAAATTCATTAATTGATGTAATTAAAATTGGTTTAGAGACGTGTATTATATTTCATTAGTTTGACTTTTAACCCAGAAAATAAATGTTTATTTATGAAACTGTTCTAACTGGTACCAACAGTGCCAACAGAAGAAGACAATGGGTGAGGGTGGAGGGGCAGAAAGAGAGACAACCAAACAAAGGGATTGCAGAAAATTTGATGATAAAGGAAGTTGTTTAACTTGCCTCTAGTAAGAATAAATCTATTCGATACAGTATCTTCCCTATTAGTAGTACGGACAATTAGTCGTTATACCAAACAAATGAGCACTGCAGAATTCAGATGTCTCAGCAGCAAAGAATCGATTATTAACCAATCCATCAGCTCTCTGTCGCAGGCAAAACTGAACTTTTTCTCAAATAGAAATGAACTAATTAATGCAACTGATCTTAGTATGTTAAAATGTGGACACCGTACTGTGGTGAGATCTGAGACTTCTTTACATGAGCAGAGGATAGGGCTAAATTAAAATTACCTTCAGATCCCAGAATTGATCCTTAGCACGAGAATCGCTATGGACACCAATGAGATGGCTTTGCATCCCTTTTTAATTGTATCAACACCTTAGAAATAACTATTTTATTGTATATTTTCAAAATATACGTCAAGTACCTTATATAGGGAAAAGGTTAATGAGGATGAAGCTGATGGAAAGGAAGAGGGAGAAAATGGGTAACGAATGGGACAGGGAATGAGAAACAAGGAGAGTGCGAGAGGTTCTGGAAGGGTTCAGAATGAGTGAAAGGCAAAGAGTAGGTGAGGTACAGAAAAGAAATCAACTAAAATAATGAAAGAGAGAATAACAGAGTTGAAGAAGATAGAGATAAAAATAGATAAGGATCTCCGTAATTAATAAAGCAAGTGGAGCTGCGGGCTCTGCTAGTAATGTAGTAGATATAACCTCTGCCTGTGTCAAAACAAAACATGAAAATTGCATCGGGAATTGTGTTTGTGACTTACGACTTCCTTTCTCATTTCCTGGGACCATATTAATTACCACACCTCAGATGTTTTGTGGCACAAGCTGCAACACATGATTTTCCCTGTCGATATCGTCAGGATGTTGAACGCTCTCCGTGCGGAAGTCATTAAGGCGTAGATTGATAATCACTCGAGACTTCTAGGTCCGGAATGGAACCAACTATCTCTGGTAGGAAGCTAATATTTCTATGTGCCACTTTAGGAATATATCGAAAATGTTTAATAACTCTGAGGCTTATAATGAGTAGTGAGCCTGTAATTTTACACCTGCCGAAACTGGGGTAATTAAGAGGCTTATGCAAGTGTTGTGCATTTAAATGGTGAAATGATGCAAATTGATCAGCCTACGTCTGCTGATTTTGTGATTAACGACTACAAACAATGTAGGTTCTTAAACGTGTTGGTACTCCAGAACTTATATAAAATACACATCTCCTTCTTTCCAGACTTTTTCCGATTCTTTTCTTTTCTTTATAAATTTACTAAGTTGTACCAAAAAGAAGTCTAATGTGTCACATTCACATGTGATTTTACTCACTCTTCTGTAAACTATTCTTTTATTTACTTCTTGTTAATAGATCTTCATTACCCATTCCTTCATTTCATTGCAGATTTTAAGAAGAATACAGCAAGTTAAAGCGATAGCAACATTTTTTGAAAGCTGGTCGCGATGTAATGTATTAAAATTCTGTTCTTTTGCTGTGGACAAGAAAAGGAAGGAAGGAATAAGCAAAGCCTCCAACTTGAAAGTCATCTGCATAGCTTATCAAGCTTTGTCCAATAAATATCTTCTAACTGTTACGCAAATAGTTTGGGATTGTTACTGATTTAGAAAAGCAACTCTGTCCAAAAGTTGTAAAGACTGAAGAACAAGAGGAAATGGATAAAACAGTGTGGAAGAGAGAGAGAGAGAGAGACCTCTAATAGAACGTAAAAACACCTAAATTTTAATGCATCTTTTATCTCACATGGGCCAAAATATAAGTTTGCGTAGTAACTAGCAATCCAAAAATTGCAGTTTTAAAATATAACCTAGTTTTAAAAATCTCTGTTGACCTACCTCGGGTATGTGTTGCATTCATTGGAAGTAACGTAAAATAGTCTTGTACTTATTATTTTTATCTAACTACATTCTTTGCATCATAATTTTGATCTCCCATAAAATCAACCTAATGCATCTTAGGCTAATTACTGTTTATTCGCTGTATTTTCAACATGAACATCAGCACTTAGCTTCCGAAAAATGCCAATATGTTCTGAACTGTGATCGGAAGAGGACAAAATATATACCTATATTTAATGCCGCAAACCCTTCAGGCTACCTGTTATGAAAGTCTGTATTTCGAAGAGACCAAATGATGCTCACATTTCAAGCAGGGCAATTAGAGAGCCTTGTCAGATCACGATCAAGTGCTAAGATAATGTTAACCATCGGGTTACAATCATAACGCCCTGATCAGGGGTGACCATATACCTTCACAACCTATGTAGTTACTTTTCTTATTGACGATCAAAGAAATTCATTACAATCCAAAATACTTACCGAGGGGGATGGCTCAGGCGGTCTCGTCTGTGTTCAGGAGATCGGGGTTCGATTCCCGTAGCCGTTTATCCCGGGTCGCCAGGCGAATTCTGGGTAGGTTAATTACATCCCCCGAATTTTCTGTACATTGTAATTTCAAATTATATATCTTCTGGGTAAAAGTGTCGGTGGGTGTTTCGGCGGTGCACAGTAGGATGATATTTTCTGAGCGAACCAGTTCCTCTGGTAGGTCGGTTGGCGGTTTCCGAACCGTATGCTGGAACCTCTTGCCAACCACAGTAGGGGGCAATGCCCATTGTCCTTTCCTACTGGAGCAGGTTTCCATCTAAGTAAAATATAGGGATCCTGCCCTCTGCACTGTCGCGGCTCTTTGGGACAAAGAAATAGAACCAAGAGGAATAAAATTATTCTAAAATGGCTAATGAATGGCCAGACACAAACTAAAGGAATGGTTACCAAGAGATTCTGGAAACGTAGAGTCAGACTGAAAAATTCAATGCCATAGCCGGGATTTGAACCACGGATCTTCTGGTTTCCGTCCAGCCGCACTACCATTGTGCTACTATGGCCAACGTGCCGCTATGACATTAAATTCTCCAACTGACTCATATTTTCCCGGTAAACCTCTTAGGAGTTCTCATAAACACATGAGACAACTACCTTAATGGCGACTTACTACATGTAAGTACTTTAAGGCCCGGGCTTTATAGTTAACCACTATTAGGTTAATTAATGGAAATTAATTATTCTTTCACACTGGCCGTGTGTAGGCTAAATTGTGGAAACGTAGAGTCAGACTGAAAAATTCAATGCCATAACCGGGATTTGAACCACGGATCTTCTGGTTTCCGTCCAGCCGCACTACCATTGTGCTACTATGGCCAACGTGCCGCTATGACATTAAATTCTCCAACTGACTCATTGGCATTGAATTTTTCAGTCTGACTCTACGTTTCCACAATTTAGCCTACACACGGCCAGTGTGAAAGAATAATTAATTTCCATTAATTAACCTAATAGTGGTTAACTATAAAGCCCGGGCCTTAAAGTACTTATATGTAGTAAGTCGCCATTAAGGTAGTTGTCTCATGTGTTTATGAGAACTCCTAAGTGGTTTACCGGGAAAATATGAGTCAGTTGGAGAATTTAATGTCATAGCGGCACGTTGGCCATAGTAGCACAATGGTAGTGCGGCTGGACGGAAACCAGAAGATCCGTGGTTCAAATCCCGGCTATGGCATTGAATTTTTCAGTCTGACTCTACGTTTCCACAATTTAGCCTACACACGGCCAGTGTGAAAGAATAATTAATTTCCATTAATTAACCTAATAGTAGTTAACTATAAAGCCCGGGCCTTAAAGTACTTACATGTAGTAAGTCGCCATTAAGGTAGTTGTCTCATGTGTTTATGAGAACTCCTAAGTGGTTTACCGGGAAAATTTGAGTCAGTTGGAGAATTTAATGTCATAGCGGCACGTTGGCCATAGTAGCACAATGGTAGTGCGGCTGGACGGAAACCAAAAGATCCGTGGTTCAAATCCCGGCTATGGCATTGAATTTTTCAGTCTGACTCTACGTTTCCACAATTTAGCCTACACACGGCCAGTGTGAAAGAATAATTAATTTCCATTAATTAACCTAACAGTGGTTAACTATAAAGCCCGGGCCTTAAAGTACTTACATGTAGTAAGTCGCCATTAAGGTAGTTGTCTCATGTGTTTATGAGAACTCCTAAGTGGTTTACCGGGAAAATATGAGTCAGTTGGAGAATTTAATGTCATAGCGGCACGTTGGCCATAGTAGCACAATGGTAGTGCGGCTGGACGGAAACCAGAAGATCCGTGGTTCAAATCCCGGCTATGGCATTGAATTTTTCAGTCTGACTCTACGTTTCCACAATTTAGCCTACACACGGCCAGTGTGAAAGAATAATTAATTTCCATTAATTAACCTAATAGTGGTTAACTATAAAGCCCGGGCCTTAAAGTACTTACATGTAGTAAGTCGCCATTAAGGTAGTTGTCTCATGTGTTTATGAGAACTCCTAAGTGGTTTACCGGGAAAATATGAGTCAGTTGGAGAATTTAATGTCATAGCGGCACGTTGGCCATAGTAGCACAATGGTAGTGCGGCTGGACGGAAACCAGAAGATCCGTGGTTCAAATCCCGGCTATGGCATTGAATTTTTCAGTCTGACTCTACGTTTCCACAATTTAGCCTACACACGGCCAGTGTGAAAGAATAATTAATTTCCATTAATTAACCTAATAGTGGTTAACTATAAAGCCCGGGCCTTAAAGTACTTACATGTAGTAAGTCGCCATTAAGGTAGTTGTCTCATGTGTTTATGAAAACTCCTAAGTGGTTTACCGGGAAAATATGAGTCAGTTGGAGAATTTAATGTCATAGCGGCACGTTGGCCATAGTAGCACAATGGTAGTGCGGCTGGACGGAAACCAGAAAATCCGTGGTTCAAATTCCGGCTATGGCATTAAATTTTTCAGTCTGACTCTATGTTTCCACAATTTAGCCTACACACGGCCAGTGTGATAGAATAATTAATTTCCACCAAGAGATTCTTTCTAATATGATAGGATGCAGAACAACATTTCAAATACAACACGCTTAGCAAAGATGTTAACTAGACATGAGAACCTCAGATCGAACTTTTACTTGTAAAGCCCAGAAATAAATATATTGTTTGTTAAAAATGGTGTCGATTGCTAGGATCATATAAGGGCTGTCTCTGTGTCAGAATTTCATCCAGCTGCTCATTTACATAATAGTAAATCTATTAACATAGGGTGGTCCTTTTAAGTTGGAACATGGACCTTGGTATCAGTACGCCATACCGACGTAAAGCCCATGATGTGATAGTGCATATCAAACAGTAGATCACCTTCTATGGGAAGCTCCTTTTTAAACCGACAGCTTAAGAAACAGCTCATTCAAAAATGAATTAGAAAGTATTACTAATTGCTAAATTAATTATTATAATGAAATATTAAAACATATTAAAAACCACTTGGTCATTTGTGTGTTTCGTTAGCAGTGGCAGCTGAAGCATCAAAGCACTTGTAGCAGTAGCACTATTTCGCAGTTTATTATTATTATTATTATTATTATTATTATTATTATTATTATTATTATTATTATTATTATTATTATTATTATTATTATTATTATTATTATTATTATTATTATTATTATTATTATTATTATTATTATTATTATTATTATTATTATTATTATTATTATTATTATTATTATTATTATTATTATTATTATTATTATTATTATTATTATTATTATTATTATTATTATTATTATTATTATTATTATTATTATTATTATTATTATTATTATTATTATTATTATTATTATTATTATTATTATTATTATTATTATTATTATTATTATTATTATTATTATTATTATTATTATTATTATTATTATTATTATTATTATTATTATTATTATTATTATTATTATTATTATTATTATTATTATTATTATTATTATTATTATTATTATTATTATTATTATTATTATTATTATTATTATTATTATTATTATTATTATTATTATTATTATTATTATTATTATTATTATTATTATTATTATTATTATTATTATTATTATTATTATTATTATTATTATTATTATTATTATTATTATTATTATTACTATTATTACTATTATTATTATTACTATTATTATTATTATTATTATTACTATTATTATTATTACTATTATTACTATTATTACTATTATTACTATTATTACTATTATTATTACTATTATTATTATTATTATTATTATTATTATTATTATTATTATTATTATTATTATTATTATTATTATTATTATTATTATTATTATTATTATTATTATTATTATTATTATTATTATTATTATTATTATTATTATTATTATTATTATTATTATTATTATTATTATTATTATTATTATTATTATTATTATTATTATTATTATTATTATTATTATTATTATTATTATTATTATTATTATTATTATTATTATTATTATTATTATTATTATTATTATTATTATTATTATTATTATTATTATTATTATTATTATTATTATTATTATTATTATTATTATTATTATTATTATTATTACTATTATCCCTCGCTCCCTCCCTTCCTTCCTTCCTTCCTTCCTTCCTCTCTCTCTTTCTCTTTCTCTCTCTTTCTCTCTCTCTTTCTCTCTCTTTCTCTCTCTCTTTCTCTCTCTTTCTCTCTTTCTTTCTCTCTTTCTTTCTTTTTCTCTTTCTCTCATTCTTTCTCTCTTTCTTTCTTTCTTTCTTTCTTTCTTTCTTTCTTTCTTTCTTTCTTTCTTTCTTTCTTTCTTTCTTTCTTTCTTTCTTTCTTTCTTTCTTTCTTTCTTTCTTTCTTTCTTTCTTTCTTTCTTTCTTTCTTTCTTTCTTTCTTTCTTTCTTTCTTTCTTTCTTTCTTTCTTTCTTTCTTTCTTTCTTTCTTTCTTTCTTTCTTTCTTTCTTTCTTTACTGCTCTCTTATACCACTACGTGATGTCAGGTTGTTCTTGTTCCTCAACCCTTACGCCTGCAGGCGGCGGGTTGAGGAACGGAATCTCTGGATCTGTGAGAGAGAATCCAGGATGGGTGATCAGCCCGATGGCCTGGAGAAAACCCGCTCCAGCGCCGTGTTGTCCAGAACAGAGCTCATAGATTGAACCCAGACCGTCTTGGAGCGGTGTGACCGCTCGGCCGTTTAATTGATCGAGATTCCAAAACCTCAGCACAATCGACTCTGAAATTTGATATGACGGATATTGAAAACATGTCCCTCCCCCCTTTTTTAAAAAAAAATTCAGTATTTACTACTCTTAGTTTTCTACAGCAAAATAAACAATTAGGTATTAGCTGGCGTAATTAAAATGTTATTAATTTGATCAAAATTCAATTCTAGTTAAAATTTATTTAGATATGAGGCCAAAAATTTGTTTTAATTATTGCGAGTTTGGTCACCCTGTATAACATTTCAACAGGGACTCAATAAAGAAGACTACATCACATCAATAGTAACGTCGTGACAGGTATAATGGGCAGGAATAACCCACCTCTCTGGATTTATGTGCCACGATCCATACCAGAGAAACACAAACCTTTCTTCGGGCTCATGCTTTTATTCATCTCTAGCATTATCCGCAACAGTTTAATGCATAAATAAAACACATTAAAACATAATGCTTAAGGTTGTAAAAGTAATACATAGTTAAATAATTTTATATAACATAAATCCGGAAATATTGAGGATTTTTTCAGCTCAATATATGGGACGGAAAGTAAGAAAAATTAAAATGTGTAAGAAAACCTTTATTTTGACGAAGACATATACATTAAAATGTTCTTCAATACAAATTACAAATACCTAATTGTACAATAAAAGTTGTATGCTACTCTGTTGTTAGCAGCTTTTGTTTCATGTCAAACATATGATAAATGCGTATGTATAGTATTTGCACCTGTTTAATCTGTCTAAATACCGTGTATGTCACATTGATAAAGTGACTTTACTTAACACGTAAGAAATTAAAGCCAGTAACAGTGATGCAACAAACACTAGATAAAAGTAATTATTTGTAACAAACTTCACTTATATTTTAAGAAAATGGATGAAAATTTCACAGAATTCAAATGAAACCAGTTTCGTAAACGATTTTTAAATCACTTGCTTCATTGTCAACGTTACGATCGCAATATTTTTGCATGTATTACCATATTCTGAAAATGAAACAAACTTAATGGCAGAATAGATTGGCGGAATTTCAAAATTCATCATGCGATTTATATTTTTTAAATAAATATTTTTCCCAAACCATTAAATCTATCAGACTATATAATTGCTTTAATAATAATTTAACTTCTGGATTTATTTCAGGGTTAAATGTCCAAAATTGATCGGCCACGGTTGATTTATAAATTTCGAAAATATTCTTTCATTCTGGTTTCTAAATTACGTTTGGTCCTTCCAACATAAACCTGGTCGCAATCTAAACAATTGAATTGATAAATACCAGACTTTTTAGTATCGGAAAGTTTATATTTTTAGAGAAAAAACTATTAATGTTACATTTCTTTTGAGGAACAAAAGTAATAAAACATTCTTATTTTGTTTTTACTGAAAATGTTTATTAATCCAAGGATAAAAAGTTAATTTTTTAAAATTATAATCGTTCTATTTTTAAGAATGGAAACGTCATTTACATTCTTTTGATATCTAAATTTGTCAGTATTTTTATCTATAAATTCTTTATTAAAACCATTAATTACAGGAGTATTAATAATGGGGTGTGTAGCAGTTCGGCACATTAGCAATTGGGCACATTAGCAATTGGGCACAAGGTAATTATCTAGGTTTCAGGGAAAGGGGAGGGAGTTGTTTTTCCGGTTTAATTGTGAAGGTCATTTTCAGAGGGGGTGATTGATTGTTTTTCCGCGTTCATTACGGAGGACACTTTCAGTTTGTAACTCGCAAAGATAAGTTTGATGACATGGAACTCACAGAAACAGAGAAGGGTAAACCTTGTGCACTTTACAATGGGTATCGATACTGAGTAGGACAAGTTAACAAGGAAAACATTACTTTTTGGAGATGTGTAAATAGTGTCAAGTTTAAGTGCTCAGGAAGAATAATCAGCAGTAATAACGGTGTTTTGATGGAAGTGCTACATATCGCATGTTGTGTGCCGGACGTTACGGCTACTGAAGTTCAGAAGCGCATATGTAATGCAAGAAAGAGAGCAAGAGAAGAAATTATTTCGATATCTTCGATTTATACGGAAGAAATAAGTCCGTTATTTAACCGCGGATAACTGGTGACCGAAATTCCTTCTCAAAATGTGTGTAGAATTAACCTACACTGAACTAGAAGAAAATCACAAGGTTTGCAGAAAGAGCCGGAAAGTCCTGAAAACATCGTTTTACCACCTGAACTGTTAAAGATGGTGGCACGTTTCTTTTAGCAGACGATTTCTCTGCGCCACAACAAAGGATTTTGGTATTTGCAAGCACTAAAGGAGTAATTGCACTAAAAGAAAAGAACACCTTTTTAATGGACGGTACATCCAAAAGCTGTAGCAAACAATATAGCCAAATATACACCATCCACGCCGATCTTGGAAGTACAAGTCATGAAACCAATGTCATGCCGGTGGTATACGCTCTTTTTCCAAATAAGAAAAAGGAGACTTACAGCAGGCTGTTCAACACAATTAAAGAGAAGATTCCAGACTGGAACCCCAAGGAAGTAATTGAATATTTTGAACCTGGCGCTATTCAAGCTTTGAAGTCTATGTTTCCAAATGTACAAATTTCTGGTTGAAACTATTATTTCAATCAGTGTATTTGGAGAAATGTGTAAGAATTAGGACTGGCACGCGACCACATTCAAAATGAGGAAATAAGACTTAATATTGTGGCAACCTGTTCTTACTTTGTGAATAATTAAGGAACACATGGTCAGGTCGAACACTTGGGAGCAAACTCTCAGAGCAGAAATACATACTTTAGCGAGAGGTTGGGATCTTTTCTATAAAAGTTCATTGGTAAAAAGGTAGGGTAAAGCTAATTAAAGGTGGAACTCACTTAATAAGGATATTTACTACAACAAACAGATTTACAAAGGCGGCCATAACGGCCATTTACCTGTCCAGAAGTGGAGCTGCCTACGAATACATGCTATTCCTCGGAGAGCCAAAGTCAAAGAGAGCGTCTATCGCTTAAAGATTATTCATCTAGACATAAAGGAGGGGAGGGAGTGACGTCACACCTACTACTTGAGTCACTAGAGAGTAATTAATACAGTCGTTTGTGACAATATAAGGTTATGTTCTGCATTGGCTCGTCTTCCGCTTAGTAGATCCTTAATAATGCGTTCATACCCTCTATTAAATTCCTCCTTAATTTAGGGGTATATTTATTAACCTATAAATTAAACTATTAAAAAACACCAAATTTATGTGAAAAGGGGTTAAAAAGTTTAGTTTTATGTAATTATCAATGAGTAGCTTTCATTTAGAAATGGAAGACGTTCATTAGTTTCAGTTGCTAATGTGAATTTTATAGCTTTATCTTGTAAAGTTAAACGTTTTAAATCACTATTTATGTATTTATCAGGAACAATACCAAAAATGTCATCTATTACATATCTATACCAAGTTTTGAAAAATTAAAGAGAATTTTTGGCGATTTACATTAAAAAAACTCATGCTTGATCATTCCATGCTTGATCTAAGAACTCATGTACAAGTATTCCCATTTGCAAAATAAAACTTCACTGTTAAATCATAAAAATCTATTACAAGAATATAGAGAAATGAAATTATTACTTTCATAACCAAACGGTCCAGTTGAATAATATATTGAAATAAATAAAAGATATCGATAAAGTCGTCCAAATATTGCCTTTTTAGCTTGTGAAACTCTGGAAATTAATCGTTCTTCCACACTAGCCGTGTGTACGCGATGTTCGGGATAGGTAGAATCAGGTTGAAAAATTCAATGCCAGGATTTGAACCACGGATATCCCGGTCTCCGATCGGTTGCTCTTAATCATTGTGCTACTATGGCCAACATGCCAGCATGACATTAAATTCTGCAATTGACTCTTATTTTCGCAGTAAAGCACTTGGTGCTCTCATATACGATACAATGAGATACACACCTTAAGTGGCGACTTACTAGGTATGTTGTAAGTACCTACTTAAGTGTAAGGCTTCATGGTAAACTTGTTAACATGCATTGAATTTTTCAGCCAACTTACCCAAGGTATCGCCTACACACGGCTAGTGTGGAAGAACGATTAATTTCCATCAGTTTACCTAATAGTGGTTGCTATGAAGCCTGGGACTTAATTACTTACAGAATAATAAGTCGCCACAGCAGGTGCGTGTCTCATTGTACACGAGAGCCGCTAGTGGTTTACCGGGAAAATGGGAGTTACTTGGAGAATTTAATGTCATGCTGGCATGTTGATCATAGTAGCTCAATGGTTAAGAAAATTGAACGGATACCGGGAGATCCGTGGTTCAAATCGCGACTGTCATTGAATTTTTCAACCTGGCTCTTCCTACCCTTTGTAAAACTCTGTTTAGCTACAGACAGCCTTAACATGAGTTATCAAAAGAATGTTACGTAGATTAAATAATCTACGTAGGCATCTCTTACTTCACTTTCCGAATCATAAATTTATTAACATATTCCTTTGCATATTAGTTAAATAAATTTTGAAAATTGATTTTATTTCAAGTAAGCTAAATAAATTTGTGTAAAACTAGGTTTTAATAATCTCTAAGAAACTTCATTTTAATATACCTTAAATTTTTGAGATTCGTCAAACGTTATTTCTCCAACAATTTTCTTAAGTTTAGTTATTGAAAAGATTTACCTTGATGTGGAAAATCTACTTTGAAGTTTGACTGTAGTGTGTCCTACCCTGATCACTCTGTTTATTCTTTCAGATTACATACAGTAAACAGCTTTTTGGGTATAGGTATATTCTTTGTCCTAATCCTTCAGCCTGCAAATAGGATGCCTATTTCTTTTCCCGTTCATTAATCAACATAGGCATGTCACTTATTTCTTAAATATGGAAGACAAAAGAAAAGAAACAAAACGTTTATGGCCAGGCAATTTTCAAGCATTGAAGCCAAAACCACAAAATGTAGATTGAACTGTTACCGAGCTTAACACTGCGACGTCGTAGATGACAAATCATCCTCATGCTTCACCCAGTCTGCTGATGTAAGCACGCCAATCACGTGACCACGTTTTGTTTATCATCAGTCACTCATGATCGCTGTTATGTACGATCTATCGATTCATGGTGCTTTTAGTGTAGTAATCTTGGGACAAACTGCTAAAAAATCCCAGTGTCCTTTTATAGACAATACAGAGAGTACAAAACAACGCAAGAGTAATAAGTGGTAAAAATATTTATCCTTAGTGTTAATATTGGCTTTAAAAAAGTACAAGAATAACTACGCAACCTAGATCTCTATACAGAATCTCAATAATTATGCATAAAACTATCAATATCTCCACGATCCCAGTCCATATTCTGTCATAGCTCAATAGTAATCAAATTTATGACAAAGGAAAACTATTATACAACTAACGCCATCCGACATGTTCCTCAAACATGAATACAACTAAGCAATTATGAACCTGGCACATACTAGGGGGCCAATGAAAGTAAATTAACGGTCAGGACATAACCAGAGCGGTAAGGCACCTAAACAAATAAGATAAATATATAAATAGAAATATAAACATACCATGCATAGAGCACTTAGATCATTTACTGCTGACAACATATGAATGGCAACGTCAAATACAAACTAAGAACACAATTTTATATTATTTAAGTTTTACAATTCATCGACGTTATACAGAGGATTGGCCGTCAAAAATGTCTCTATTGTTGACTTAAAAGAGTTTAATGGAAGAATTCATAAGTGAGCTGAAATACAGTTAAAATTTCATTCATAAATATTCAAAACTGTTTTCTGTAAAACTTTATTTATTTTCATTAAAATATTTGAGCAGTTTCTAGTGGGATAACTATGTATTGAAGAACAATATGTATATTTTTGCATGTTTTTCTTCACATAATAAATAACTCAAGACAAACATTGACGGCAAAATCAATATACCAAGTTTGTAGAGCAGAGGTCCAGTGTGAGATCTGGTTGGTACACTACATAAAATTCGAAATGCTTTCTTTTGTATTAAAAACAATTCAACTGCAGAAGTATGATTTCCCGAGAGAATAGTACCATAACTAAGATGGCTATGGATTTATGCATAGTGTACTAACAACACATTTCAGTATTAAGATTTTCTTTAAGGATTTTCGGACTAAATAGACCTCTATTAATTTTAGTATAAGTATATTTTACCCCGAGGAAAATAAACTAAAAGTTGAGGCAGTAGGTAATATGTTCCTTTATCGCTATGAGGCCTCTTTTAACATCTAAAGACTTTTTACTATTTCACTCACACGGGAGTTGAAATTATAAGCTGTTTTATATATAGGTATCTATTGTCTACTTTAGAAAGGAAATAACTACCAAAATCCTTTGTTTGCTTTCTGATCTTACATTTGTAATATTAATGCACATATTATATTACAAATTAGCTGTAAAATATATTTTTACTTAGATGAGCTTGTATTTTTTACATACCTAGAAATGGTAATCTGGGACGGGGAGTGGGTACCAGTTAATTCAGGAGCAGAAATTAGCAAAGGCAGATTCAAAGTAGGTAGTTGTATTTCAAACTTTCTAATGAAGTCATTATTCAAAATGCTTTAATATGATGCAGTCATATTCTTTTTTCCTCTAACTCTTATCCTGGCAGTTCATAAGAACCGGTTTACACCCTATACCGAGGCGGCCATTCTTTTGTTTTTGGTAAGGATTGCCTAAAAATTCAAATTACCATTAGCCCCGCCTCTAATGGTCTCCGTGCGATGGCAGCAGGAGCGGTAGGAAGCCTCGGGCACCACCGTGGCCATCTAGCGGTCCTTCCAGGAAACAAGAGCATTCCTGTTATCAACCCAATCGACCAGAGTGACGCAATCACGGCTACATCTTAACTTGTGGAATATTGCCAGCAACGCGCCTGCGTTAATTATTATATTTCGTTTGTATATTGATTCGTAGTCCGTGACAGTTGGTAGTGCTGTGCCTAGGCATCTGACGGCTCAAAATAATTATTCTGAAGGCATGCGCACAACCACATTAATGAATACCGCTCGGATTTCCAAGCAAAATGTTTATAAATGCTTATAAATACTTTTTTTGCTAAAATACGGAGTTTGCTTACTTATTTTATGCTTTTCAATTAAAATAGCTTATTTTGTCCAAATCATATACATTTAAAACTAAATTTTCACTCCTAGCCATCATTTTATCATTCAGGCGGTTTACATCGTCTCGCTGAAACAGTTAGGGCCCGATATAAAGACTTGCATCTTCTTGTCTCTAGCGTAAAGAAAGTGTTTGCACTACCACCGATTACATTACAAAATTTCATGAAGTCCTTCGAAATTTGTCCTTACTCCTCAACCAGTATTAGCACTTAGGGTTCCTGGTTAAATGCTGTGGTTAAACGCAGAGCATTTCTAAAAACAGTGTTGCACTCCTTAGATGCAGAAGATGCCAGCAGCATTGCCGCAGCAGAGGAATGTTTTGCTAATATTGGCATCCAAGTTAAGATAGAGTACATCCATAACCGTTTCCCCAAAATAATTGCTATTATAACACAGTTGGACGCTCGAAACTATACCTTGGAACATTCACATACTTTGATAGATGAAATTTCAGTAACGTTGTCTTTAGAGACTCGCGGCATTTTTAAAACTGCCTTTGAGAAACTCGGTAAGGTATTAACGAAAAACCCTGGTTAAGAAACTAATGTAAAATTTCTGAAAAGCTTTCTGGTACAGAAATGAATACAGAAGAGGAAATCACTCAAGAAGAAATGTGGAGCTGTTCACATATTCCAGTACGTCATGATAGGTTGAGAGTTCCTTTTCACTGTATAAAAAGTTCTTCACTGACAAACGCAGACGCTGCAAACCAGAAAATCTCAAGATGACCTGTAACAAGCTTAGGTAGGTGTAGAATTCTACCAAACAATACGTTTATGATTAAATTTTTATTTTTATTTGCTTAATTTTGGTGTTTGTTTGCTTCAAATTTCGTGCCTTATATGCTTGCTTATTTCATCCTCTGATTGTGCTTACAAATCCGGGCTTTATTAATGAATTATTATGCTCCAATAAGTAGGCTAATTAGATCTGTTTGCTTGATTGAAATCGCAATAAATCACTCAAAGTAAACATTTTCAGATACTCAAGTTCTAAAAATTGTACAAAGCATATTATGTTATACCAAATATTCGGCTAACACGAGATTTCACAAACTACTCACCTACTGCAGCAACATTAAGTAGAGCAAGTATCTACTGTATTGCACAAAAAATACGTTATCGAGGTTTAACCGAAATACACATTTTAGGCCAAAACATTGCCAAAACATTGTACGAATAAACGTGCGCGCGGGCATCTGGGTTTGTGTGTGTGTGTGTGCGTGTGTGTGTGTGCGTGTGTGTAGGCATGAATGAAAACTAGCAATGCAAATTATGTTCACAAGGTTCCGTGTTTGAACCTCGGTCAAGGTGAGTTACCTGGATAAGGCTTATTCCGGGGTTTTCCCTTATCCTGAAAGTGGAATGTCAGGTAACTCTAAGCTCCATGGACCTCGGACTCATTTGAGTATCATTTCACCCATTCCATTTATCGTCCGATATGACTTAAAGTTGGAGGACGTAAATTACAAAACAAAAGGAACAGTGAATAGACATCATGAAATTTCGGAAATTAATTATTCTTTCACACTGGCCGTGTGTAGGCTAAATTGTGGAAACGGAGAGTCAGACTGAAAAATTCAATGCCATAGCCATTAATTAACCTAATAGTGGTTAACTATGAAGCCCGGGCCTTAAAGTACTTACATGTAGTAAGTCGCCATTAAGGTAGTTGTCTCATGTGTTTATGACAACTCCTAAGTGGTTTACCGGGAAAATACGAGTCAGTTGGAGAATTTAATGTCATATCGGCACGTTGGCCATAGTAGCACAATGGTAGTGCGGCTGGACGTAAACCAGAAGATCCGTGGTTCATATCCCGGCTATGGCATTGAATTTTTCAGTCTGACTCTCCGTTTCCATCATGAAATTTCATTTATATTAATAAACTCCACTTTAATTCTTTGCAAACTATATTTGGAGACTTTTAAACACTGAAAAAGTAATAAAATAATGACATACATGAACAAATGGACATTTCTGGGTACTAAGCTAGTGAAGAAGAGACAAAGTGGTTCTGTTAAGGGAATTACTTTTTTATTGAACCTCAAATGAAAACATGAAGGGCCCAAAAATTAAGTTTCGTCTTCTCCATGAACTACAAAATGTACTTGTGATTAAGGAATGGTTAGTAAGCTGAAGTTCATGTATGCAGCTATAAGTATTTTTAAACTCTGCGCTGATTTTGAAGGTAAAGCATAAAGTAAGAAACGGTAAAGTGGAAAATTGCTTTAAATTGGATTTTAGAGATGGAAATTTGTTAATACTCAGTTTTTTATCTTCTAATAATAAAATATTATAATTATAAAACAGAATTTAATGTTATATCTACTGACAACCTGAATCTTTTTCGAATATTTACTGATTTCCATCACTATTGAAACTTTCAACTTGTGAACATAATTTGCATCGCTAGTTTCATAATTTGCATCGCTAGTTTCCATGCATGCCTACGCACAAAACACACAAAACACACACACACGCACACACACACACACACACACACACACACACACACACACACACACACACACTACCCAGACGCCCGCGCGCACGTTTATTGGTACAATGCTTTGGCAATGTTTTGGCCTAAAATGTGTATTTCGGTTAAATCTCGATAACGTATTTTTTGTGCCATACAGTAGATACTTGCTCTTCTTAATGTCACTAATCAGTAACTCTTCAACAAGGATAAGATACTGCAATGTCACAATCAATTGAAGGAATCCCGGCCAAAAATTTTTACGTCCGAACGAAGTCAGTCGCCCCCCATCGAGGTCCAGTTGTGAAAAACCATTAAATAACTAAATTAACACACCATAATTCACTATGAAGAATTCAGTGGATGTATCTACCTATACCATTTTTGTGTTAAGCTAAAACATTAACAAGATTCTGCACATTTTCTTAATGTTAGTAAACTAAACTGAAACCAAATATTTGGGAGCAATCGATAAAAGCAGGAGTCAAGGAGCATTTCATATTTCCATTTCAGAAACGTTAATTAATAAACAAATTAACATGTGTTGTGCACTGTTTTTTCTGTGTATATGGTTAAAAGCAGTTGAAGCATTAAAGAGAAGACAAAGGATTTTTGTATTTTTATAGATGACGTCGTCCTAAGTTTACAAGTTGGTTTACAGAACCAGTTCCATTTTGCCGCCGAGTTATTTTTCGCACATGTATATAATTTGTAGCATGTTTTGGGCCACACAGAGATGGCAGTTGCACCTGGTAGGTACCTACCTCGTTTACCAGTTAGCATTCCGCCGCCTTGTTACAACGTTACCTCTAAGCGATAGCATCACAACCAGAGGCAAGCTTTATGGCCCCGCGAACACAGTACTGACGGAGAGTTCGCGTGCATGACACCAAGTGCGAACACACAAGGGCCCTCAGGCATACCTTGCTACTGAAGCACGATCCTTCCTTTATCTATGCCTTATTCTATTTATCTTACTTTCAAAACTTTAAGAGGATTGGGAAGGAATACCTAACTTTGTGTAAAAATGAACATTTATGTTTGATACTGATGTACACTCTTCTGGAGATTACTTAGAAATTGATTTTATTTACCAGCTTATGTAGTTGACAGCTTACCTAATTAGTCACAGTAAGGTCATAAATGATCTTATCAAACTTGCTTACTGATATGTGAAATCCATTAAAAATGTACATACCCTTTGAACTGAAATGATGTTTATTTATTTATTTATTTATTTATTTATTTATTTATTTATTTATTTATTTATTTATTTATTTATTTATTTATTTATTTATTTATTTATTTATTTATTTATTTATTTATTTATTTATTTATTTATTTATTTATTTATTTATTTATTTATTTATTTATTTATTTATTTATTTATTTATTTATTTATTTATTTATTTATTTATTTATTTATTTATTTATTTATTTATTTATTTATTTATTTATTTATTTATTTATTTATTTATTTATTTATTTATTTATTTATTTATTTATTTATTTATTTATTTATTTATTTATTTATTTATTTATTTATTTATTTATTTATTTATTTATTTATTTATTTATTTATTTATTTATTTATTTATTTATTTATTTATTTATTTATTTATTTATTTATTTATTTATTTATTTATTTATTTATTTATTTATTTATTTATTTATTTATTTATTTATTTATTTATTTATTTATTTATTTATTTATTTATTTATTTATTTATTTATTTATTTATTTATTTATTTATTTATTTATTTATTTATTTATTTATTTATTTATTTATTTATTTATTTATTTATTTATTTATTTATTTATTTATTTATTTATTTATTTATTTATTTATTTATTTATTTATTTATTTATTTATTTATTTATTTATTTATTTATTTGTAATTTACGTCCTCCAACGTTCAAGCACATCGGAATGGAATGGGTGAAATGAGGCTCAAATGAACCCAAGGTCCATAGAGCTTAGAGTTACCCGACATTCGTCTTTCAGGATAAGGGAAAACCCCGGAATAGGCCTTATCCAGCTAACTCACCTTGACCGAGATTCGAACTCGGGACTTCCTGAACGTGAGGAAGACATGCTACCACCACGCTACCGAGGCGGGCAAATTGACTGTAGGATGAGTTAAGTGAAGCAGTAACAGCAGAGTAAGAGGTCTATAATAGGTCATTTCCGGTTTCGAGGTGACCCGTGGAGGAAGGGATGAAGGGGAGACGCTGACGACAATGAGCGCTAGCAAGGAATCCTAACGATTCCAACATGGGGCCAATCTTATCACCGGCTGGCTTTGCCTAAAACACTTGTCATCCTAGAGTTTCGGGTCAATCGAGACAACTTCTAGAAAGAAGGGGCCCAACAATCCTACCAAACGGCAGGGATAAATCTTTCCAAATTTTAAATTACATCATCCTCCCACAACACGCAAACCGCCTTTGCCTGGTCCAGTAGCCCTAAAACAGAGCAAACGAAGCGATGGATGGAAATTTGTGGTAGAATAGGTTCAACCCAACATTCGCCTAACGATGAGGTTAAACCACTAAAAAATACATGGTAGAGCGGTCAGCATGACAGGAATCGATACCGAGATTCCCCTAGTGCAAGCCTCACGCTTTACCATGAAGATATATTGTCAGTTAATTCTTCTCTGCGGGTATTCAGTTATAATTCACAACGGCAAATGGTTGTTCGAACAATTTGAAGTTTAGTTTCCATTCATGGACCCTCTTTAATTGTTGTGGTTTAGAACATGCTGCATTCTAAGGTTTTTCTAGATGGTTCTAAGGTTTTTGCCACTATAAGCAGTTTCGGGCAATGAATAATAAAATAACTCAGAAAGAACAATACTGTAAAGGACAAAAATTAGTCAATACCGGGTAAATACTAGTTGTCCAATATTGGTTATCCGAAAATCCGAACCTCTCCAGCCCAGCACAAGGGGAAATCTCGAAAAATAACGTCTACCATGGGGATCGAACCCACGACTACCCTAGCAGGCTACAAATGTTACCTCCTAAGCCATTTCGATCGGTTACGAACATCCTTGCCTCCAAAGTGTTCACTTTTTAACGGTCCTTGAGAAATGATGATAATGTAGAAAACACTGAAGAAGAGTTTGATTCTGTATGAAGTGCTACGTAATTTATGTAAAATAAAGAGCAATACTCTGGCTCAATATCCGACCGTGATGCTGACCACATGTCCTTCCCTGTGGATGAACGCCCACCTCTGTGATGCGTATGTGAGCATGAATCCAGTAATCGGGTTGACAAGCTCTGGCCTGTTAGCGGGCTGGTCATACGTTAATGAGCAATATTACATAAAGCAGTTGCAGATCCAAGTAATTTACAAATTACTTGAAATTCTTTAATTTCTAGTTTAGCTGAAACATTCCTATAAACAGCAATACACATTTGAGAATATTTTTAAGCTAATTTTACCTGAAATGCAACAGTATTTGCAAAAGACATCTAGTTTATTCACGCTGTCAGTATAACAGCGGAAGGATACAGTTCCATACAAAATCAGATTTCTTTAATTGCTTTTTCTTGAAAAAGCGCTTTCTGGTGTCATATATTCCTTACTCAGCGAGTTCCTCAACTATCAAGATGATAACTTCGACAAGAAGACATTTTAGAGAATCCGCCAGTTGTACTAGTTCTTAAAGATCTGTTAAAGTGTGCCAGGCAGTGTTGTTGCGATAATTCTGAGAACATTGTATCTGCAACAATTATCATACATATTTCTTGAAAACAGACAAATACATGTGCGCGCACACAGAACCTTTTCTTAACAATGTGTGAGATTTATATGAGTTTCGATAACCACGCTTCTACAAGCTAATGTTATACAAGTTTCTACTCTTTATAATTAAAATAAAGTTAACATTTACACATTTCACTGTATAAGAAGAAATAATAAGATAAGCCATTTCCAAACTGTTTGCACGATCATGGGGAAGAAAACAAATATCTAGAAATTTAGGAGTTAGAGGTGTCTAAATATTTTAAAATTGGAACAATAATAAAGATTATAATGGCAATGCTACAAAAAATGCTATTTTACATAAATTGTGTGATGTCATCTCCATTTTTGTGTAAGTAAGTAGTAAGATTTTGTCTCTCACTACTGATTTACTAATTATGAGGTACCTATAAGACATTGAAGATGAAGGACTTACTGACATTTTGCTGAAATTTTAAATATACTTTATTTGTGCTGCAAATAACTTAAAGAAGCGTATTGTAACCCAAAAAGTTAATAATCTGTTTTATAACTCCAGAAATAACCAAATTATTTCCGTGTAAAGAATAGTTTGGGGTGAAGATTCTGAAAAAACTTCAAATGGCGTCATTGAGTGAAGTTGAAATTAAATAAGTTCTCTTTTTAACTGATTTTTCGTAGTTTTAGTTATGTTCTCTTCCCCCCCCCCCTCTCTCTCTCTCTTTCCACCCACGCATGTGGACTTTCTAAGAATGCTCTGTTTCGGATTGAGGAAACCTCGTGCATTTTCATGGAGTCAAGTATTAATTTTTGGATGAAATTTTCTTCTTACTACAGGCATTTAGTAATAGAGAAAAGAAACTAAGTTTTATTATAGAAGTCTTTCAAACATTTATTTCTGAAATTTCAGTATCATCTTTTTGAATAGCAGGCAAATACTTCTCTATTTATTATAGTGAAATAGCACAGAAAATTAATTCTTGAGGAAGATTCATTGAACCTCAAAATGGTAATTTCGATGGTCTCCATATCCAATTTCTGAGATGCTTGGAATACTTCTTTTATTTACTATACAGAAGTGGTAGAGAAACAATAAACATTTCAGAGACAGATTTAGCCTGTGTGTACAAATTGTTTTTCATTTGACGATCCTTTAGAATATCTGTAATTATCTGGAGTCGGGGCAGGTGTCAATGACTTTAGCTTGAAAGATGAAGATCTTTCTTGTGAAACAAACCATTATGTAGCAGCATAGAGACGTTGGTTTCTGTAGAGGTGTTCACAGCCCGAAAAAGGAAATGACATCTAAGCGCGTCTTAACTGACAACAAAAACTAAATTACATATTTACGTTATAGTTTCACTTGAAGGAGAACGACAGATAATGTTACCTCAAGGAAGTTCCTGCCCCTGGTGTGGGGAGGAGAAATCGTTAAGCCATCGCTCACTGGCTGACTTTGCGTGACTCACGAATTATAATTTATCATGCGTTGTTTTATTTTTATGGCTGTCTTATTCCACCCTAAGCTCATCATCACCTCCAAAGGTAATAATATTATTATTTCACAGGGGGGTACAACCCTTCGTCAACAACTTACATGCGTGTTAAGCCTTCCCACCTCGTAAAACAATTCCAAAGTCCATTTGGAATGGAAACACAGAGAAAGCAGAACTGTGTTAAACAGTGATTTATTGTGCATACTGCTATTAAATTGCACTCCTCACACATTGCATGCAGAAGAGCGAAATGTCTTGCAGTTCATAAGCGAGGAAGTCTTTAAGGAGTAATTTAAACCTTGTTGCAAAAGAAGCTATAAACTGCTATTTCTACATTGTTAATTTTAGCACATTCACGCGAGGCCAACCTTCCATTCTTTAAAGGTGGTAACTTTTACTGTTATTGTTTTAATTACTGCTAATATTAGTAAAAGTTCGGCAGCTCTAAGGCAATGATTCCGCGATAGATAGAACGGAAAGAAAAAAGCTTCCCTTTTTATCATATATTCAGAACGTAAAACATTCATACAGTGAAGATAAATTTTGACAAACTATTTCAAACTTTTGTGAACATATTCATTTCTGTTCACAATTAAGTGGTTTTTGATTTGGCAATATGAAACACTTTTTGAACGCAATGGTTTACTGTATCGCGCCTAATCTTAAGACACAAATAGGTATTATTATTTAGAGGTATTAAATGTGCAATATGTTGGCGATTGAAAATTAAGACCCTGACTGATTAGTTGGCCCGCGCAATTTAAACCCTGGGCCTCCCGAATGCAAAACAGAGACATTACCATCTGAGTCATTCCGCTCGATAACGAGGTTTCCTGTCTCCAAGATCCTGCGGACCCTAGCACTCCTGGCACTTCTGAAATTGCTAGAAGTACGTCGACCCAAACATCTGAGACTTTCCCGGAATGTGTTGTTAAGATTGGGTTCGACTCGGCTGGATCCATGGGATATTGGGTATGTATGGATGCCTTGTCGCATTTTGAGACACCTTGGTTCGATCGCTGTCCAAAACTGTTCGCTGCCCCCTTGGGGTTGACGGATAAGTGGCGTAGGTATACTTCCGTTAGTGTTCAGGCCAGGAAGGGGGACCTTTTGAACTCAAAGCCCCACAGAGGGAAGTATCACTCGGTACCACTTTCTCTGGTTTTCTCTGGAAGGGAAGTTTGGGCTCCGGTTAGGCCATCACCCCGAACCAAACTGCACTTCCCATATGAATACAATAAAAGTCAAATAATTGAAAGGGTATGGACATGTGCAAAGGACATGCATAAATCAGCAGCTTAAAAGTGACATTATGAACAACTAGCCAAAGAAGGAAAACAAAACTTAGAAGAACCTGGATCTAATTTTGCCAGCCAGATATTTCCTTGATTGAGAGGCGTTCATGGTGTATTGTATATTTCAGTATTGTGTGTATATTACTCGGTAGAGCGTTGAGGCGTATCGACCTTCAAGTGACCAGCGCTGTGATCGTCTCTTATCAGGCTGTATCTGGTCCATTAGAAGAGTGAAATATTACTAAGTTGATGTACAGTAAGTTACGAAACACAAATAGAGCGATTGGAAGCTGCGTGTGTCTATATGATATGTTTCTCGTGCCAGCCAATGTATGACACATTGCTATACTTGATTATATCTGAACGGACTCGCCGCGTATGTGCGATAAACTGAGGTAAACATCTCTGTGTTGTGAATTTTTCCCGTTACGATTTCTCGCTTTGCCTATATGGAAGTGCAAAGAAGCGGAAGACTGGCTTCATCCAGCCCGTACCATGTTTTAGGATTGGAAAGACATTTGACTTATACAGACAGCATAACTACTAACAAACAGCCATATCGAGTGTTCAGATATACTGTTCAGCAGAGTTTGAACGCTTTCTAAAACCAGGTGATGCACAACATCAATCAAAATTAATGGCATGTACTGCTGATCGATCATTGAATAAATAATAAAAAAAAAAAAAAAAGGAAAAACAAATTAATGGCAGTTATTTTGAGCACCTTCGGTACTTAACAGCATTTCAGTATTTTCCTTTTCCTTTTTACTTGTTTCTTATCTGTTTCTATTCTACTTCCTTCTTCCTGCAGAGATCAGAAGTGTTTCTGCACATGTTCAATTAACAAAGCGTTGTCATATGTTACCCATGACCTACCTCCAAGCGTTGTATAATTTATTTACATCCTGTATAATGGTACCATGTTTTAAGCTTCCAGATTGTGGTAACGCGTTTAAATACAGGATAACAACACTGTGGTAAACATTTTCCACTTGTGTACTAGTGTGAAACAGGCAGTTCTACATCCCAATGAATGCTATTTCCATATTCAAACAAAAGGTTGCCACGCCAGCGGGTCAGATGTATCCATCGTCTCGTCTTGTGTTTCGCTGTAGCAGTATGCATTAAGTTTTGTATGCGACTATACAAAGGATTTCCATTAGAAACACGCAAGATGGGGCTATAAACCTGTACAAGGGCTATAACCCATCATGCAATATGCCTCACTTTAGAACCTTTATCCCTCTTTCTTGTAGAGAATGCGAAACACTGCTTTACAATCACTTCATGAAGATAAATTCATTATATACAGAAATACAGGTTTTGTTTTGTTTTGTTTTTGACACACTTTTGTAGGCCTAATTCTTGTACGTTTTTTTTTTAAAACGTGGCAAGACGTAAGGACACCCGTGGGCAAAGTTGAAGAATCTTGCAACTGCAACCTAATAGATTTCAAAATGTTTTATCATGCTGCTTTACTACCTATATTTAAAGGTGTGCTTTACATTTCATTCATATGGATTTAAAGAATTCTTTTTCAGATAAACATTTGTTACATGTTACATGCGCTGCATAAATCAGATGCTCATTTATGAGATGGGTGTAGAAATCGTAATTTCGTAACAGAAAGAAAATAATAATAAAAAAATAACCTGCCACATTTTTTAAGTATGGCTATACTAATACACATAGCTGGCATATAGGTATAGCTTTTTAAACTATTTTCTGGTTGTTTTAGATACATTCTTCTTCTTCTTCTTCTTCTTCTTCTTCTTCTTCTTCTTCTTCTTCTTCTTCTTCTTCTTCTTCTTCTTCTTCTTCTTCTTCTTCTTCTTCTTCTTCTTCTTCTTCTTCTTCTTCTTCTTCTTCTTCTTCTTCTTCTTCTTCTTCTTCTTCTTCTTCTTCTTCTTCTTCTTCTTCTTCTTCTTCTTCTTCTTCTTCTTCTTCTTCTTCTTCTTCTTCTTCTTCTTCTTCTTCTTCTTCTTCTTCTTCTTCTTCTTCTTCTTCTTCTTCTTCTTCTTCTTCTTCTTCTTCTTCTTCTTCTTCTTCTTCTTCTTCTTCTTCTTCTTCTTCTTCTTCTTCTTCTTCTTCTTCTTCTTCTTCTTCTTCTTCTTCTTCTTCTTCTTCTTCTTCTTCTTCTTCTTCTTCTTCTTCTTCTTCTTCTTCTTCTTCTTCTTCTTCTTCTTCTTCTTCTTCTTCTTCTTCTTCTCTTCTTCTTCTTCTTCTTCTTCTTCTTCTTCTTCTTCTTCTTCTTCTTCTTCTTCTTCTTCTTCTTCTTCTCTTCTTCTTCTTCTTCTTCTTCTTCTTCTTCTTCTTCTTCTTCTTCTTCTTCTTCTTCTTCTTCTTCTTCTTCTTCTTCTTCTTCTTCTTCTTCTTCTTCTTCTTCTAAGGGTCAACCGTTTGTGAGCTCATCACAGTTTTATTTTTCCATGATTTCTGGGTGTATTTTTCCCACTGGTCTCCTGTCTTCCCTTTCTCCGTGTCTTTCTTGTGAATTGTCATTTCAAGATTTTTGTCGTCATGATGAACATTCAAAATCCTTAAATACAATAGTTGCACATTTGTCCTCAGTAGTGGAATTCAACAATTTCAAATGTCAGCAAAGTACACATGTCAGCATTTTAAGTTGATTGTATTCGATTTTCTACTACACGTTTTGAACAATAATAGTTCAAATTATATCGTAAGTAAGTCTTCCTCCGAGGTCTAGGGGTAACATGTTAGCCTGGATTCCGAAGTCACGGATTCAAAACTGAGAGAGGGCGATCGAATTTTTTGGGCGTAAAAATACTTAGCATGATTTAAAGGGAAGTAAAGCAGATGGTCCCGTGTCGTAGATATGGCAGTAAAAGAACCTCAAGTTTCAACATCAAGGACTCAGAAAGAAATTAAATGGTGTTTAACGGCCAATATAAAATGGGATGCTGAGTACCAGATCAGTTCAAGGGCGTCCATAAATAAAAAAATTAATATCAGCTTGTAAATCGTATGTAAGGTTTTGAAATTTAACAAAACTCAGAGTGGAGTAAAGGATATTGCAAGTAAATAGAGGCAATTAGGCGCATACTTTGGGATAATTGCTTTAAAAGGAAAAGTTGTAATGTAATTGAAACAAAAGATTGAAAGTACTTTTGGACGAATAAAGCAAAATTTCAACTATGGATATCCATAAAGCTAATATAAAATAGTCTGGTTGCAATTTAGGCCCGTGTATCTGATATAGTATCAAACTGGACATATGAGAATAAGTGAAAATTACTCATAGTCCATCAATTGCAAATCATTATATCCTCTCTCCCTCTTTGTTGTTTATCCTAATTTGGCCTCTCTGTATTTTCTTGTGCCTTAAATCCTTGAGCTCACTTAAAGTATTTTACATTTAGTAAATAATATCTGCACAATGCTCTTTCTTACTATACTATTTCTAGCTTCATTAATTAGCTTGTATCTTCGTCTTACATGATCCATCATTCCTCATAATCATAATTTCGAGTAATGTATATATAATTGAACGTAACCCTTTAATTATTCGTTTCATACCGAAATAAGAAGATTAGAACACGACTTTCTTCTTATTGGTGCATATCTTGTGATTAGTGATTATTCTAGTGATTAGTGATATTCTACGTGTTAGTGTATATTTTGTGCATATTTATTAGTTTTTGTCTAGAATCTATCCAATTTTTGCGTCAGGATAATAGCATTCTTGAAAAAGACCCATCTCATTCTTCAACCCTCTATAATGTTTTGTACTTGGAAGAATTGGGCTTTCCAGTGCAAAGAGCTTTCAATCTTTTCCCACCACGTTCCCATAGTTGTAAACAGAGAGAAAATTAGAGGGTAAATGTACTTACTTATTGCGTCTTAACATTCTTGGAAAAATCTAGTTTCTGTAACTAAATCATTGGGCTCAGTGCAAAGAGTTTTCTATTGATACCTATACCTCTCATCATAAAGAACGCTATAACGACAGTGTAAACGCTTCTGTTTCTTTTCTTTGAACTGGCCAAGTTTAAGGCACCGGAAAGTAGTTGCTTTCTTTTTGCCAATTTTGCAGCCGATGCTCCCCACCAAATGATTGATGTGGAAGCCTTAACCCTATTGCTTCCTGATCTTGAAGGCTTGGATGCCAGTGAAGATTTCAGATATATTACGTTGTCTTGAAGCTCTGTGTTGCTTGACTATTAGTAGAAATATGAGGTATTTATTTCAGTGTATGCGTGGAAAGGAGGACTCTTGCTTTTTATATGAACATTTTAGCGAAGCTTGTAAATATCTTTAGCTGAGAAGTTGACGACCAATGAAAATTGTTGTAGAGCTGACATTTTTAGCTTTTAACATATTATAGTCAAATAAGATAATGCTGTTCCTGTTGATATTTTAAACTGAGGCAATTGGTACTGCGAAATCTACTCCAAAGAATAAGCCACTATCCAACTCAAACCGCAGTCAATGAAAAAGTGAAATATTCCTTTAGAACTACCGCTTAAAGATAAACTCACCCTTCTCTTAAACGATTTTACAACTTCTCACTCCTAGCTTCTATTACCATGTTAGTATAATTAACGCAAACCTCAATATTTTCTGTCCTCATCTGCAAACTCGTCAGTAAATGTTTCGAAAGTTTAGTTCACATGTTCATCTACTACTACGAGTAATATAACCCCGCGGTGACCTACTTACGATCGCCTTACTATCCGAGCGAATTCTACATATTGGCCTGCCTAAATTACGTTGTTTTGTAATTAGGTGCATCACAAGAGTCCTCATTGTATCGGTATTAACTGTAATACCGTTTATTTGTGCACGGGAATATTTAGCCTTTAGATCTGCTAGCGGCGTGAATTGTTCCTGGAACACCACACCTCAAGCGGTAGGTGGCACACACGGCTTCGGAGTAATTCAGCAGTTGTAGCTGGCAGAAACGAGGTATCAGTAATTCGGCTCTAAGAGCTGGCAGAGAATCGATCAAGTACTTCGACAGCAACATGTGGAAGTAAAGGAAGATCTTGGCTGGGACCACAACTCGCAGTGTCAGTTCGAAGGAGTTGGTTATGAATAACTGCTAGGCAATGTTCAACAAGGTTCATGTATGCAGTGATTCGCGTATTCGATTATAAGGCATTGAAAATGCCCGTCCACCTTTATGGACAGTACTATGCGATATCCTGGTAAACTCTATGATCACGTAACAACGCGTTTAAGGGCCAGCGTCTACGAAATAGCGTTTGGAAGAAGTAAAAAGTGGAAGTAGTTCAGAAGGCATCCTCCTGAAACCAAGATTTGCAGGTCGTCATTGTTTCGAGGGAACTGCCAGTTCGGTCTCTTCACTTTTATGGAATCTCAAAATGGATTATGTAGACCAAATGGACGCAAGGGCTCCTAATGAACTTGATTGTATAGGTAAATGTAATTTTGGTAATTTTATTATTGATTATCGCAGACCAGTTTCAAGTGCAACATCTCGGTAGGGAAGTTTAATTTGTATTTCAAATGTGAGTAAGTTTTATGATATTTAAAATGAGATATTTAATTTATTATTTAAAATGCGAGGAGTCTAAATTTTATTTTAAATGGAGTAGGGTTTATGAGATTTAAGGCAAAATGGGACATTAATGTTGTGGTGCCATTAGAATGTGTTATAGGTTGCTCAGGAAAACAATTTCCAAAGATTCTTAATGTGTCAAATTACTACTGTCAAATTTACTCAAGTTTGGTGAACTATTCAGGTATTTACATGGAAGTATAAATAAGTATCAAGAAATTATCCCAGAATTGTTCATTGCTTAAGATACAATGTAAATTTTGGTTACTAGGGGGACGATGTATGCAAATAGTTCCATTTTATTCATTTATAAAATTTTACAAACAAAAAGTGGAATGTTTGAATTTGTAATTAAACCCAGGCTAAACATTCTGTTATTGGCACTGCAAAATGAATTAATAAATGACCAGGAAAGGTATATACATTTTTCTACATCTTCATCCACCATCAAAGGGCCACCAGATTAAAGAACTCTAAGAGCTAATGCTGAGGCTTGGCATCTTAACAGCTTTCGCTCTCTTATTATGAAATGAATAGTTTTGCCCATGAATGAATGAATAAGTGTGTAACATTTAAGGGCCCGTCGACAGCTGGACCATTTGATCTTACCTGTGAATGTATAAATCTTAATTTTATAAAGGCAAGGATGTAACTGTGAAGCCAGTGCCACTTAACAAACTTGTTACAAACATCTCTCATGAACTGAAAATTTTAACAATCTTACCTTTATACATTATCACAATTTCGATTCTTTCATTTATTAATTTCCTAATGATTATAAATTATTCAATTTACCCATAATCTTGGCATTATGAGATACAAGAAGTATCGTTAAATATTTCCAAATTACCGCTGTTTTGCTTTGAATTTGTTCTTTTATCATTATTTGAAGTGTTGTGATAACTTGGTTGTTTCTTGCGTTATTGTGGAAATGGTAGGAAGCGTGTGGCGGGGGAATTCCTCTAAGGTTACCTGTGACAACATAGTCGCACGAGCAGGCTGACTCGGCGCGTTAGGGTTCGAAGCCCATTCTTCGTCTCTTTCTATTCGGATGTCTGTCTGAGTAGGTTTACTTGCCCTGGCTAGGGTTATTAGCCGGGACAAATAGTTTGAGCTTTGATTACGTGTGGCGGTAGTTAGAACTACGCTTGTCGTGATGGTTGGCTATAGGCTGCATATTAAGTTATTAAACTGGTTATTAACTGTGGTGTGACGCATTAGTATCTCAGTACAGGGCAGTGTCGGAGTCTCTAATAATAATTTTTGAAACATGGAAACTTCAAAAAAGCTATCTCGGAGGGTTGTAAGCTCCCAAAGCACAAGGAATATTCAGAATATTTTCCAGTTCTGAATGGAGAAAAGCAAAACGATCTAGTTCTTCCTTTGCAAAGGACAGTGGCTAGAACGGCTACAGCATTAGGAAAACTGAAGCCACAATAAAAAAAAGTGTTTGAAATAGCTAGTGTTACCGCTACACGAGTAACTACTCCAGCAAAATAATGCAATCATAAAAATAAGTTACAAATGGACAACTTCGATAAGTGTGTCGCTCGCAAAATTTTTTAGCGTATTATGAAGTGCCTGAAGAAGTTTCAACAATGAAGCAGTTATTCTAAGCAGTAAAGGAGACAATTTTTGTATGGACAGAACTCATTCTGGCGAATATTAAAGGAAATGGGATTTAGTATTAAAAATGTAACATTGTACGACACATTTTAGTGGAATGCCAGGATATAGATTGCCACCTTATCATTGCAATTAAACCCCCATTGGGCTGATATGGAACATCATAAAACAAAAAACAGAAAAATATGTGTTCTATGACTTTAAACGCATTTAAAGTACTAATCAGACAATGTTTAATCAACACTGAAGGGGAATTTAAAAATGCGTGCATAAAAATTATGTCCATAGAATAAGAATACTGGCATCGATACGCATTGATGGAAGAAAAACTAGAAAGAATGGTAATTAATATGGGTTTAGGTAACATCGGTGAAGTGGAAGAGGAAGCAAATACTTTAGTCGTCTTTAGTCTTTATCAATCATAAGCACACCCTCTGCATCCCAAAACACTGTCGCCATAACTTTCCCTGCCGACCGCTGAGTTTTGAATTTGTTTTTTCTTCGGTGACGTTGTGTAATGCCATTTCATTGACTGCCTCTTTGATTCAGGTTCAAAAAATGAACCCACATTTCGTCTCCAGTAACAATTTTTTTCCAGAAACTCCTCTCTCTCCAAATTGAAGTGCTGCAAGTGTTCGGAGGCTATTGTTTTCCTTGTTTCTTTGTTTTGGGCGGTTAACATTCTTGGTACCCAAAGTGAACAAACTTTTGAGTAACCCAGTTGTTGAATAATCGTCATCACACTACCTTTACTGAGGGAGGTAATGCGACATAGTTTACCTGTTGTTACCCAGCGATCACCACGAATGATGTCATCGACTCGCTGAATGCTGCATGGAGTCACTGCAGTCATCGGCCTGCAGCTTCGCTTTTCATCTGCCAATGGTGTTTGCCCTTCAGCTTCGTTACAGGGACGAACCAATCGTCTAACAGTGCTGACATCCACCATTGCATCACCATACACATTCTTTAGCCTTTCGTGAATGCGAATTGGCGTTTCATCTTCCGCAGTCAAAAGTTCAATCACAGAACACTGTCTAATACGAATGTCGATGTCAGCCATTTTGCAAGATGATGCAGTGCTGCCACCTGTTGACTTAGGAAGCTACTACTGCAGGGGATTGGAGAAAAAGGTTTGAGGAACTGCTCCAAATTCAAAGTTTTCACATAACTTACTTATTTAAGGGGAAAAAATAGGAGGCATTACTTTTTGACCCACCCTCGTACAAAATCTACCACGCGCGTAAATTCAATGTACTTTTCTTTGATTGGTTATTTCTTCTCGCTCTGTCTTCTACGGCATTATTTTAATTTTCTCTAATTAGTTTCAATACCATATTACATGATTTCCCTCACCACGTGACACGGGATTTTTCCTAAGTGTGTAATGTGCCGTTTACTCCGTCTACTACTGACATCCCCCAAACACATAATACTTGTATCACAAGACTTTTACGTCCCAACATAATGCAGAACCTTTTTTCTCGGGGCGCTGCAAACATCTTTCCTTCTAGCCTCAAAAAGACAGTTCTAAATTTTCGTTAAACAGCGGAACCAGGAACATTTTGACCTTAGCAAATATTTTATACATATAAAATTTACAGTTGTGGTAATTACAGTACTATAATATTACTTATAGAAATATGAACATGATATCTATAATCATGTAAAATTATTTCTGAGGTGCAATACAGCCTCAAGTTTCAAGGCTAGCAGATGACGATCTAATTTCAAACATTTGACTAGGACTTCAGTTTCCTATATCCCGTTGTATTTGCAACTAAATGTGTAAGGCAAACGTTTCATGAACATTTATCTAGATTAGCATGAAGGTTAAGAATAGTTTATAAAGCTATTTAAACACATTGATAGTTGCCAGAGAATGTCTTATGATTGTAATGTAGAATGCTTTTATTTTATTTTCGTGTGATATGCACAGATTCGCATGCGCTGGTAGGTTTTTAATGGCTATTGCGAGACACGATATCCTTTGTTGGCCAAAGTGGTTTAGGGCTAAGCTGTTTAAGTTTGTGCGTGCCCACTTTTATCGCATTGTTAAGAGTGGTAACCCTGCTTGCGCTTTTGTCGGTACCAAGCTTCGAACCCCTTTGTGATCACTGGCCATGAAAGACGATAATCATATACTCTTTTAATACAAATTTATCATTTTAAAGCCAGGAGTCACGTCAGGGTTAGAAGTCATGCATACACAGTGTGACAGCGCACGCTGACCATTAACGTTTTTTGTGTGGACTTCCGAAGTAACAGCCGACGATCGGGAAGTCCTACATAAAAGTTTAACTACCTGTATACACACTGTGAATAGGAAAAATTGATTGGGGCGGTGAATAAAATAAGGTCTATTGTCCAGGAGCAGTCTTGTGGTGAGAAGACCAGGCTGAACGTATTACTGGTCGGGTAATTGGACGCAAATGGGGGTCTTGTTTTTGTGTCCGCGGCCTTCTGTCGCTGCGCCAACTCGTGTTCCTTTGTTCAAGACTGTCCGTAGTGGGCACAGCCTGCTCCAGCATTGGGCCCCGGGCTACAAATTGCAACGGAACAATCGATGGCTGGGAAATGGGCAAAAAAAGGACGTGTTCAGCGATAGCCAAAACTCCATTCACTGTCATCTGTGAAGTAAGGGCTAACATCTGAAGAAGAAAAAAGAAACAGTATTCATATCTTTTAAACTTTTGAACCCTTGGTTTTCATATGCGGTATCTAATGGCGAGACGAGTTTAATTTCTATGATATGATATGATATTTAAATCAGCAGGTGGAAGATTTTTCGATGGCGTTAAACTTCATTGTTTTACATTCAGCTTTTCAATATTTACATCCTCATCTACTTTTCTATGTTATTAGGGGAAGCACTATATTTCAACCAATATTTCAACCGATTTTTAAAAATATAGACATTTTGAGAATTTATAGATGCAAAACGTATGATCTATTGGAGCAGCATGACAGTCTTTACTAATTATGCCTGAAAAGCATTTTCTGTCTATTTCCTTTTAATACAAATAAATCGTTAACACACAAACACAAACACCCCCCCCCCCCCCCCCACACACACACACACACACACACACACACACACACACACACACACACACACACACACACACTTCTCAGTAGCTATAACAGAATACAGTAAGTTGAGGCTTTTCAAAGCTGAACCTATAAGATGACTTTGAAATTTTATTCCATTCTTTGCATGAACATGAAAAAGAAAGAAAGAAGAATAGCCATTTGCAATTAGGGAAATTATAAATGGGTTGAAAATTAAAAAAAAAAGTCTTAAAAGTCGTTAACGCAACAAAAATTTTGAAAAATCATGCGATTTAATATATACCTTTGTATTATAAAATGATTCATAATAAATAGGATTAAAAACAGGATTTCCAGAAATTTCATGATATAGCTAGTACATTTTAATTAACACAGAAAGCAAATAAGCACAGGGGATTATAACCAATTGGAACCATTTTTGATGGGAAAAAAGTAAAAATGTTTCAATGAAAAAAGTTATACTGGCACGTTGGCTGTGGTAGTTCAATGGTTAGAGTAAACGGAAGGAGACAGGGAGATCCGTGTTCAAATCTAGTCTATGCCATTGAATTTTTTACTCTGATTCCACCTGCCCTAAATTTTAATATATTTAACTTGAATATCAAGTTTCGAATTTAACTGACTTCTAGTTTTTGAGTTGCACACACACACACACACACACACACACACACACACACACACACACACACACACACACACACACACACACACACACACTTTGTTTCTAAAAATGTATTTTTAGACTTCAGGGAGCTCAAGTAAAGGGAAGTGTCGTTTAGAATTTTTGTATGGAGTGCAGTATACTTATAGGTACTACGTTTACTGATTGGAAGAGATTACTAGGGTAAGAAATGTTTTTAAAAGTTGTTCAAATACACTGATTTTCTTTCAAAACCATGTTCTTCTATCTCCTTCTACTACCTATATATGTTAACTGAAAAAATAGTTTTATTGGACATTTCATTGTAGGTACAGAGTAGGCTTAAGCAAAGCTGGGCGCTATGTGAATAGCTTCGAAAGTTCGTTTTCTGTGCATGGCCAAGACATCCTAATTGAGTAAAGCATAAGTATTTTAAAAATTTAACAACAACAAGCAATATCTCAGAATATTTAGATAAAAAAATTACTTCAGAAGTCATATGCTTTAACTTACGTTTTTGGATAGCAATATTTTGTTTATTTCTGGCAAATGTCATCCAGAACGAGATGACTTGAGAGATTGTTCACAGAAAATTCAACATGCACTTCACTTGTAAACAAAATATCTTAAACATGCGGAGATTAGTCACAATCGTTAAGAACTATTTTCGAGAAAATAAAAAACAACAACAATATGTTTCCATGTAAAGGGTAGTTTCGGAATTTGGAAGGGCATAAAATTAATTACCAAATTTCTCTAGCAACTAAATTTTAGTTTTTGAGTTGTACTATTCAAATACACATTTTTTATAAAAATGGATTTCTTGGGGGGTTCAGAGTCAAAATTGCTACTTTTGATGAAATTCCAGCGTGGAAATTTTGCTGGAATACGCTAGATATTTCCTCTACTTTCCATGAATACATAATAAATAAATTAAGGCATTGTGATACTGTCTGTTTGGTTCTTTTATTTTTGTTTGTTTGCATGTTTCCTGTGCTACAGTTCATTCGATCATCACCCTGCATAATAATTTGGTTCCCTTTCAAACATCAAATGCAATTTAATTTGGAATCCAACATTCATATTGAAAGACATTTTCAAAACTTAAGTTTATACATGCGTATGTTATGCACGATAAAATAAAACGAAATACTATGTATATCTAAGGAATAATAATCTTACTCCTGAATCCAAATTGACGTTAAATGCCAAATACTTGTTGAATTACATCTCTGTTCATCTCTCCTGTTGTCTGCTACAGCACAATTCTGAAACCAGGCTCTACACCTGCTCATTTCATATTCCCTTTACACATGCATGTGATATTTGCTTTCGTATCATTATGTGTGTGTGGGCAACGTAGTTAAAATGTATAAGCGAGAACAAACAAGGCGTTCCCATTTGCATACTCTACTGACAAGCACCCATTACAATCTCAAAACATAAATTATCAGTACGCTTTACTTCTGATGAAGTCGGCTCTACTTCATGGGAGAGAAATGTTTAGCTTCTTTCTCCCTTTTTGGAGGGGGACAATGTCACGTTAAGTTATTTACAGTAAGCCAAGCATAGTTTATTTATTTACAAATACACTGTATAATAGCAACCAGTTCACTTCCTCTATATTTGCATTACCTGCGAATGACCTGCACGATTCGGAATCTAAACAGCAATATCTGATGGGATACATTTACACGACTTTGTTAAATTCACATATCCGTTTTACATACATTGTACTCTTTATATATAAAGTAATTCTTCAAACCTCATCTGCAAACAGTTTCAAATTAGGTAATGTGAAAATGGAAATTCCATTCAAATGTTAATTTTTTGTTACAAGCTCTAACCGTTGGAAATAAAATAGCGAAAAAAAAACAACAACAAAGTATCAAACTTTCAAGCAAGGTCGTTACCTAAGTGATACTGAGGAAAGATTCTTCAGCAAAGCATGTTTCAAAAACTGCTAACACTACGAAAAAGATACGTCAGCAATTAGATATAGGTATATTTTAATCTTTGAGTTGCAAATGATTTACTATCTGTTAAAGTCTCCTTACTATACAAAATGTATTATATTAACACCATGTTCCTCGAGCATTTAATAGAAATGAAGATAACATTTGATTTCTCAGATAAGAATCTGTACAATCATTAGAGCCATGTTTTTGTTTTAAAACAGCTAGATACAGTTTTTTCCATATACCTAAGTATGACTGAACTTTTAATGACTACACTTGCCCACCTCGGTAGCGTAGATGGTAGCGTGTCTGCCTCACGTTCAAGAGGTCCCGAGTTCGAATCTCGGTCAGGGTGAGTTTCCTGGATAAGTTTTTTTCCAGGGCTTTCGCTTATCCTTCAAGACGAATGTTGGGTAACTGTAAGCTCCATGGACCCTTGACTCATTGGAGCATCATTTCACTCAATACCTTCACCGTCCGATATGACTTAACGTTGGAGGACGTAAATTACAACAACAAAAGTGACTGCACTTGTTTACATATTACAATTTTACATTAATTGGAACACCGTAGTTATGTATGTGGTGACCCTTTGCCCTCTCCAATTTTCATTTGGCCGCATTTATTTCCTCTTTTTGTCTAATCTATTCTCCTCCAAGTCTTTCCTTTGATTTCTATGTTAATATTAGTACATATATGATGAAAAGTTGTTCTTGGAAATCTTCGTATAGCATACTTGAAGGACTTAATATCAACTTCAGTGTTTACATGATACTCCGTTTTGTTATGATCCTCTGACAGACGTACAGATACCTTTCTTTAATTATCAAATATTGGGCAAATAAAATAGGTAGGCAAATAGTAGAAAAGTAAAAATAATGGGTTATTGCACTCAAATTTCTTTCTAACCTTTATCATTGTTTGTGGTAATATTATTTTGTACAAAGTTAGTCATTGTTGCTTTCAGGGATCAGAGCTCAGTACCGTTGATATTTTCGATACAGAATGTTCCATCGTCCATTTTTCTATACAGAAGTTGTGACATTCCTACCGAAGATTGCAATTTATAGAAAATTCAAGACATATTTACCGATGTTTTTAAAACGGACAATAGATAACTTGAAGCCAAATGATTTCCTATACTTTATGTTATTGTTATTTATTAACAGAGACCGGAAGTTTAGGCATTATAAATCATTAAGATAGGCAGGTAAAACAGCATTGTGAAATCTAAAACACGCAATAAAAGGCAATTATAAAAACGCAATAGATTACATTATTCAATAACTCGACCGTCATATTTTTAAAAAATTCAAAGTTTTAAACAAAATGTTAGTGTTGTAATTGACACAAAAATGAAATGTTTTAAAGGCATGTATATTACAATGGCTTATTCGTTGCACAAGACAACCAATTTTTTTAAGTTCTCTGGGGTCATGTTGAGTCTCATGTCAAATAACACATTTTTTCACAATAGAAAATGACCTTTCAACATCGACAGAGGTTACTGGAGCAAATCTAAAACACAGCATCATTGTAGGATGCATTTCAACTGCAGTAGAATTGATACCGTGTTGAATTATTGAAATTCTTCCAAGTTTATCCAGATCACAATTTTTCGATAGCACTTTTTTGCGCTTTCCGCTAGCTAATGAACCCCGTTTCCCTGAAGTCTTTGCACTGCATCATCCACAATTTTCACTGACTTTGTTAAAAATTTTCCTCTTTTTTGAAGCTGGCAGATTACATGTGGCAGGAACCCAAACGCGGCTGCAATGAAATTTGAGTCATTTGTCATTTCCAAAGGTTTGAGAAGTTTCTTGGCTGCTACAATAATATTTATAATATTTGAAGATGCTTTACTCTCCAGAAATTTCACCACCTCAGTTACACTCTAGAAATTTGAAACGTAGTAAAGTTCTGAGATATATGTCCCCCATCTCGTTATGATAGTTTGGGGGTGCATAGATACATCTGGTGCAATGGATTTATATGACAGGAGTTTTAACGGGGCTTTCAGAAAGATCTTAAAACTGGAAATCAGTTAGTCAACATCCGGAAACAAGCATCGTATCTCCTTGGACACCCTGTGAAAACCACGTGCTTCGCAGGTCACGTGAAGCATGTTTGGAAATAGAACTTTTAACACTATTCCAGCATTTTCCATACCTAGTACACCGTTCGAGATAAAAGTAAGACGTCGCATTGACTCTCTTTGGGCCACAACAGCTTTAATGAACCGGTAAATAACTACGCGATAGTTGAATTGTTCACTTTCTCAAGAAACTCTGTTGTAAGCAGGAATGGTTTCATTGATTCACCTTTTCTAGTATCTAATGGTCCAATAACAACATTAACAATGAAACGAACCATGGAATCAGTTGACTCATCGATAGAAATCCAGATCTTATTTTTCATTTTATCTTTATGTTCATTGTGTCATCGTAAGTAACATTTTCACAAAATTGATTCACTAAGTACAGATTGGTTAATATACTTCCCCAAAAACTGTTAATTTAGGATTCTGTAATTTCCACAAAGGAAAGGTTTACCTAAGTGAAATGAAAATTAGGATTTACGTCTCGATGTTGGAAGTCCTCCCATAGCCTACTCGGAAAGTGTATTTTTGTGTTTGATTGTGCCGATATGTTGGATATAAAATTCTTCTTCACCGTGCTCGCATATTTTGCATTTGCGTATTTTACGTCGGATCCAAAAGTATTAACGTAGCTTTGTAATTTACTGCGTAAAGGAATACTGATTTCGGTATGTTGATAGGTACGAGGCGCACACATTACTGTCTTTTAAAATAAGGTCGAGCGATAATTAAACGATTTCTGTTATATATACATTTATATTTGTAGCAGTACTCACTGTTGCAAAAAAATGAACTATTGTCTGCAACTTAAAGATAATAATATACATTCGGCGAGGTACCTTCCATTGTCACGGACTTACGGTTGTTCAAATAAAATTCATCCGAGGTAAATATTCGATAATTAATAAAATAATAGATAAATAATGAAATAAATTCAAGAAAATCAATTTATTTCTTAAAATAGGCATTTATATTGAAAAAGGCGAAACACGGCAACATAAAACTGGGGCATTTAAATCACAAATGTATAATTCATATAGATTCACTTTCAAATTGAAGATAGATTTTACACATTTAAAAAGCCATTCTGCTTAAGTTCCTGTCTCTGTTATTACACAGCAGAAGCGCCCAGTTCAAACATTTTGAAGCCGAACGCTTTTATGGGCACAAACTCGTCCTCTGTTGAACCTTAAAACACTAAAATAGTTAATATTTTGCATTTCAGAGTCTGAGATTTATTAATTTAAAATTAATCAGAATGCTTAAAAGTCACATTAACGCTGCAGATATTGAAAGTTAATTGTTATATTCTTATTAAATAATGTAAAAAGAAAACCTTATATTATTATACAAAATGTTCCATTTTGTTACACTTTTTAAATGTGAAAAACATTTTTTTTTTGAAATTAATGTTAATTATAGCTAAATGAGCTTAAAACATGTTATCTATATAGGCTTAAAGCTAAGTTTACCTGAATACCTTACTGATGCTTAAGTTCCGCTTAAAATATACAGTTACATACATTTAGACAGAATCTGTCAATTTATTGATCTAGGCTCCCTCTAAGTAGTACAGAAAGCAAAAAGAATTGATAACTCGCTGAATAATTAAAATATAAAATGTCTTATATATCAAATGATAGATGGCTTAAATTTTTATATTCCTAAGATTGTATTAAAAATGGATGAAGAGTTTATAGCGACCGGTTATTTTTCAGATTTCTGGTGTCATAAAGACATTTTGTAGAATTAATGGTGTGGAATTTCTAATCGAGAACAAAGCAATTTATTTTACAGAATAATAATAATGATAATAATAATAATAATAATAATAATAATAATAATAATAATAATAATAGTAATAATAATAATAATAATAATAATAATAATAATAATAATAATAATAATAATAATAATAATAATAATAATAATAATAATAATAATAATAATAATAATAATAATAATAATAATAATAATAATAATAATAATAATAATAATAATAATAATAATAATAATAATAATAATAATAATAATAATAATAATAATAATAATAATAATAATAATAATAATAATTAATAATAATAATAATAATAAATATAATAATAATAATAATAATAATAATAATAATAATAATAATAATAATAATAATAATAATAATAATAATAATAATAATAATAATAATAATAAAAATAATAATAATAATAATAATAATAATAATAATAATAATAATAATAATAATAATAATAATAATAATAATAATAATAATAATAATAATAATAATAATAATAATAATAATAATAATAATAATAATAATAATAATAATAATAATAATAATAATAATAATAATAATAATAATAATAATAATAATAATAATAATAATAATAATAATAATAATAATAATAATAATAATAATAATAATAATAATAATAATAATAATAATAATAATAATAATAATAATAATAATAATAATAATAATAATAATAATAATAATAATAATAATAATAATAATAATAATAATAATAATAATAATAATAATAATAATAATAATTCTATCTTCTTATTATCTAAAATCAAATGTGTAATGAAAGTTTACCTCAGTTAACAATAACTGCCATCGATGGCGATCGGAGAGAAGCAACATGAACAGGACTACAAAATCGGATGTGCATCTTTTGGTCGGAGAATAGTAAAGAGTATCTCCAATATGTTTCTAAACGCACCAGAGAGTTTATTGAAGCAACCCCAAAACAAGTTCGTTTGGTACACACATCATATGCTGACATTTAGTGAATTATGAAATCGTCTTAGCTTTGTCCTAGACAATAAAAGAGGTTCAGGAAATCAGAACGAGATTACAAAACAAAAAGAAATAAGCATGAATATACCAGTTATGGAAGAGCCTATCGATGACAATATCGATAACTATATGTAAAGTCGATTTTCAGCATTGGAGTAGGTATTATTTGTTTTAAGTGATCAAGATGTCTTTCTCTGACTGCAATTCAAGTAACTTAATGCAGGTTAAGCAATCTCCATGCAGCAAACATAAGTCCCAAACGTCATGTCATGTTTATTTTGATTCCTTATTCGCGAAACATGTTGATGTATAAAACCCATGATCATGGAAGGCAAGGACACCTCCAAAATAATGGCTCATTGAATATTCGGCATGCATTTTGTCTCTCTCAAAATTAAAATTTAAAGCAGAGCACATGCAGTCTGTTTGTCAGAAATACAGATGGGGTACTGAGCAAGATGGCTGTATGTTTACGCGTTCTGGAAGTTCCAGGTTTCGATACCGGGGCGTCCACTCCGATTTTCGGTATTTTTTTCTGATGAGTTTTTTTCTGATGAGTTTTTTTCTTCAGACATTCCCTGAAGAATGTTGGAATAGTTCCTGTAATGCCACGAATTTTCCTTTAATTTCCATTTTTCAGTATTAGAGGCGTCGTTCTTGTGGTCTGCGGGTAGCATACTAGCATCAAGTTTGCCAAATCGTGGGTTTAAACCCAGAGTTAGGCGATGTAGAGTATTTTTGTGGGGCTTTAAAATCCTCGGCATAGTTTCTTTTGCAGGAGAAGTAAAGTCTGTCGTAAATGAACCTCAAGACTGAGCAGCATTAAGCATTGTTTCATGTCTAGAAAAATATGAGAAATGTAGCTCTAAAATAGTGCCTAAAATGAAAGCTCAATCAATTGATAAATTTATTCATTTTTCATTCTATTTCAATATATTTTATTTTGTTTGTTTGTTTACATAAAGTAAAACGATCGGCTACGTGGATGATACAAGGCTGTGTCATAATTCTTTTGACTAACTTTCATCCCTGGCATCAGTGAGTGATAAATCCTAATGAACCCTCTCTTGATGGTACCACCGACATCAGAATCTTAGACATGCAAACCTTAGGGACTAACATACATCCGAGCCTGTCGTCCGAAAGCTCAGTACGTACAATAGGCTTCTGTGTGCTTCCGTGCGGAAATCTACTGGCATCTAAAATAGTCAACTCTAGCTCAGCTGAAGAAGATAGGTAGGAAAGCTGAAGTAAGATCATTCCTTGACTTACTTTCCTTGGCACGGTTCGGTTCATACGCAAAATTTCTAGATTATTCCAGTACTGCAAAACAGGATTATTGAGGTAAAACATGCTTCAATTTTCAGAAAAGTGTATTCCAAAATTAATTATTGAGGCAGCTTTGTCTCACTAACTTTCATGTATCAAATCCTTACGGTTCAAAATTTCATAAAAATATATTATCCTTAGACAGGTCTCTTGTTCATTTTCTTTGCATTTAGAGAGTATATTCGTTGAAGGTGAATGAAGTGAAAGCATTTTCTTGATATCAAGCATTGGTTAAGATAGGTATATTAGTTTAATACGTTTTATTTTTAGATAATGCAAACTGTTATAGACTTTATAATTATTTCTCCAGGTTAAGGAAATCAGGAGAAAAAATGCCCTCCTCTATAGGGTAGATGGTAGAGTATCTGCCTCATATTCAGGAGGTCCCGAGTTTTAATCTCGGTAACGGTAAGTTACCTGGGTAAGGTTTTGTTTCCTGGTGTTTTAGCTTATCCTGAAAGAAAAATGTCGGGGAATGGTTAAGCTCTGTGAACCCGGGACTCATATGAGCATCACTTCACCCATTTTCATTCGTTATCATTCACATGACTAAACCTGGAGGACGTAAATTAAAAAATAAAAACAAAAAATAATAATATTTGATTGTAAAGAAGAGGAGTAAACAAAACGTAAATATTTTAATTTGAAATATTCTTAAATTTTACATTCCATATAAAAAGAATTACCCATCACTTGGAGAATTTAATAGCATGCTGGCATGTTGCGGTAGTAGCTCAATGGTTAAGAGCAGCCGGATGGAGACCATAGTTCAAATCCCAGCTATGGCAGTGAAGTTTTCAGTCTGACTCTACCTTTCCATTATTCGTCCTACACACTGCTAGTGTGAAAAAAAAAAAAAACAATTAATTTCCATTAATTGACCCAATAGTGGCTTGAACTATAAAGCCCGGGCCTTAAAGTACTTGCAGCATGTACGTCGCCATTGAGATAGTTGTCTCATGTGTTTATGAAAACCCCTAGTGGTTTACCGGGAAAAACACGAGTCAGTTGGAGAATTTAGTGTCATCCTGGCACGTTGGCCATAGTAGTTCAATGGTTAACAGCAACCGGATGGAGACCAGAAGATCCTTGTTTCAAATCCCGGGTACGGCAAAGGATTTTTCAGTCTGACTTTACCTTTCCATTCTATATAGTGTTCTACTTTCATCATCTGTATCCTGTATTGGATCACAAGATAATTTCGTGTTCAACAAAACCATTCCTTTTTGGTCATCCTACTTGTTGTAGGTTAATTATTTTAATATTCAATTGCTATATATCGTATTTAAAAGAGGTCACCATTTATTGCTTACTGTTATCACCTGCTATATCATTTACTGGGTATGCTTCTTAAGTCATCATTTTAATTTGTTCTATTCTTTACACACCTTCCACATGGGACCGCATTTCTTATAAGAAATAATTGTGTAAGGTATACATAATTATAGGGTTCATATTCTTGTGTGCGAATGTCAAATTGCATTTCTGTAACTCCCGCGATTGCAATTTTCATATACAGAAAATATTCGCCTATGTTAAAATGTTCCTGGTTCCATGTTTACCAAAGCTTAAAACTGTCTTTGGAAAATAAAGAGAAGGTATTTGCAGGATTTGGCGAGTTCTTTGTATTCCAGCGAGGGATAAACATCTATTGTGTCATCGTGTTTAGTTCTGGGTACGTGATCAGGAGAAGGCAGTAGAAATCTGGCATAGTGAGGGAAGATCCCGTATCATGTGGTAAGGGGAGTCATGTGATATAGCAGTAAAGCCAATAAGGATAGATGAAAATGACATCATGGAAGACTGAACGCTTTAATCGGTGGGAAAATATAGCCAATCGGCGAAAGGGCCATTAACCTTAGGCTTGGATTAGATATGTTATAAATAAGCTATGAGAAATGGTCAAAGTCAGTTTTTTGCTCAGTCTCACTTCTAAAGTGTCAGTAAAATCCTCATCGTTGAGGAAGTATATTCATGCGAAAGAAATAACTGTTTTAAAATGATATACAAATAGAATTATTCGTCTAATATTATTCATTCTGCTATATTTTTGTAGTTATTATTATCATCAAAATTATATGACACATATATCATCCAAAGAGATTAAATGCTGTAGTATTATATTGATAATACAAATACGTAATAAAAACCCAATTCTTTTGATCCAAGATCACATTCTCAAAAAGTTAGGAACATGAACCATGAACACTAATTCTGTTCGATTATGCTGGACAAATTTGTAGTAAAATACATAGCTAAATTAATTAGAATTTGAAAAAGTATGTGTTTTATTTCCAGATACAATAAAATTAATTAACATGTTAGCCACTCATTTAAATACAACCGCAGCACATTTTGATTAGGATTTTAACTTAATTTTCGTAAAGTTTGATAATGAATTATAAATATTACCAAATTGTGGGATGTCTTTGAAAATAATTCCTTATAAGATTAAACAATTGCAAAACTGATGGTAACTGCTGGTGTAATTTTCAAGATTAACTGCTTGAGCCAACACTTACGAAGAGAAGCTTTAGACTTTTCACCTACAAGTTTTGAAAAAGTTGTCTATAAGATTATTGAAATGTGTAAAAGTTAGCATCATAATTATCTAAAACTTAAATGATTGTATAGTAATTAGTGTAGAGAAAGCTCTAAGTCAGTTAACATGGATATTACTGCTTACATGTAGAAGCGGCTGATATATCAATGAAGTAATTTAGAAAATTAAAAACATTTGTTATGTCCTCATTTGAAGAATCGGAAGGAAAAATTAAAATAAAACTGTTTTGAGGCGGATTTTACCAAATTTACCAAATTTACTCAGATTATAAAAATGCTTTTCACATACTCAAAAGGCAAAGACATTTAAATAGCAAACTGATAAAGAGAAAAAGGGAAAATTAGCTTGATTCATGCATAATTTGGAACATGGATTCGCAACTGTGATAACAGTCACATCTCCACAAGTAAGCGATCCCCTCTAGACCAGTCATTAAATAAGAATATTATTTTTTCCGATGAACGCAAGTAAACTTACTTCCCAGCAGAATGGCGGAATTTCTTATGCTTGAAAGGTTAAACTTAGATAAATTGTTAAAAGTATAAAACGTATTATTGACGTCTTCCTGTGTTATAAACTTTGGGCTTTCTTGAACTGCAATTCCTCGATTACCCTAGTATCGCAATTAAGGAGAGGAAAGAAATCACCCAGAGAATGCTACAAGAACAACAGAAAACATTTCCACGTTATACCGAAATATGTTAAATAAATAAATAATTAAATAAATAAGTAAGTAAATAAATGAATATAAATAAATAAACAAATAAATAAACAATCAAATAAATTAACAAATAAATAAATAAGTAAATAAATAAACAAATAAACAAATAAATAAGTAAATATATAAATAAATATATGTGTAAGTAAATAAACAAATGAATAAATAAATAAACAAACAAATAAACACATACATACATAATAAATATATATAAATAAATAAATACAAATAATGGAGTTTACAGATTGTATATAATCTTGCAGCATTTGCTATGCCTTTTAGATCTTCAATTTTTAATGTCTTGATACTACTATACTACAAAACGGTCCCAAAACACATTAAAAGGCATAGGAGTTATGAAAAAGTACAATGGCCCATATATTGGTGCAGAAACACCTTGTAACAATTCATGTTTTAAAATGGTAAGGTACATTAAAACTTCGGCTAACAATTATGAACCGATGAAGAGAGGTGACAAAAAATAAATCAAACGGGCAATCTTGAAAATGAGAAACGTTGCATACGTATACTATCCTGATGCTTAAAACGTTACCCTGGTTTATGCTTTATCTTTGTTACTAGAAACCTCTCAGACAACGCAGTGATTACTCCACGTGGACATAACATCTATCTGTCTTTTGTGATTCCTGCGCATTGGATGAATTGGCTGAAGTGATGCGTTCATTGTTATTTAGCAGTCGTTCGAGAAGCGTGCTAGTATCCCATTCAGTTTTCCGGGAATAAACAGTGCGTTATCGGAGATGTTTGTATTAACAAAGGCAACGCCATGGTGACGTTCTGAGCAGCACAATATCATAGTTGTAGAAAAACTTACCAAGAAACCGCAGCTTAGCACAACTAATGCCTGCAAGAAAGAGAGGACCAGATTCCGGAAAGCGGTAGTGCTTTATCCCTAACCCATGTACAACGATGGGCTCGTTGGCGAAACCGTAACCGACACTGTAAATCTAATATATACGACGAATTAACAAAATCCATCACAGAACAAGCGTATTAAGAAAGCTGTTATGAATGTTTTGTTTTTAATACCTATTCACCCCCATAAAGTGTTTCCACAGATGGTATATTCTTGCTATTACGTTACTACATGACCCAATGGTATGAGAAAGAAACAAATTTCTAACACAGAGCTTGGGCGTGTTTATGTATTCTCTGGGTGGAGGTTTTTCTCTACCATCCAATTAATGAGCCCAGCCTTCAGCGCTGTGTTCATAAGACGGCACATTCTTTTGTTTTCTTACCCAGAAGGCACGGCCAGCCGTCCACAGAGGATGTAACGCGTTGTATCGATATCATAATAAGTCTATGGTTGCAACAGACAGAGTCAATAAACCACCGCTGCGTGATTCACATTTCAACAGCTGTGTGCTACACAAAACTGTTCCTCTGCTTCTTTCTCTTAATTCTGAAATTATTATTCCACTTAGGGTCAGTTGTACGATCTCGAAATAAACCTCAATTGGAAGTTATTCCTTAGCAAGGCATTAAATTGTACTGTACGACGTCGGAAGTGTTCAAGAAAATAATCATTGGATAACATATTCCGTAATTCCATTCGGGATTAACCAGTTATTCCAAGAATGTAAAAGTAAAATGGCTGCTTGGGACTGGACACGACTCTGTCCTGTGCAAACTATAGGTTTCAAGAACCAAAACGCTCATCACAATACGCTGTATAGATAATCCGATAAATGAACAAGCTGTAATGAGTTTAAAGATAGAGGTGCTATCGCGTTTGTTTATAATTTGATGGTTGTCCAGAATACATGATACAGAATACTGTTTGAAACAGTATAACAAATCCAGAATATCATTAGCAAAATAGGTACATCTTTAAACATTACCCTAATTAAACAAAGAACAATAAATTACTGGCATAGCGATGTAAAGAGTGAGTTTACCGATGAAAGGCAATTGACTGGTTACTTCGTGAGGTACAAAAACTTCATTCAAGGTGCAAAATATCCACAAGTGTAAATGTTGGTAATGTTCTGCGTCTGAAGGTTATAAGTAAGATAAACAGCGGTGAAGCTAAAGACTCCATAGGGGAGATAAAGTAACGTGTTGACCAGATTGTTGGAGGTAACTTCCCCCATAACTAATCTAAGATTCGGTCAAGTTTGCAATTCGGGTTTACTCAAACGAATGGAGTGATACATACACTTTTATCACTGTCATTTATGGGGATACAACACAAAGCAGCTGGCTGAATTAGAAACAAGTTTTGGTGAAATAGAGAACAGGTCAGTGAAAAATAATGTTCCTTACGTCATTCAATGGAGATTACTAGCTCTTACAATAAGTACCTGTTAATGCTGGCTAAAGTACAATTCTAATACTTATTTCTGTTTGTTAATAATAGCTGTTTGGCAAATTGGTTAGGTACCCGATCTCTGTGCGCCGATACAGTTACTCTTTAAGTTTACAGTGGTGTCCGAGGGTGGTCTGAAAACTTTTTGACCTCAACATGAAGTTGGTAATACTTGTAAATAAAAGCTAGTTAATTTCGTTTCACATTTGTTGGCAGTTACTCACCAAAGTTTCAGCCATTTTGGACGCTCAGTTGCTATGTAACAGATTATGAATGAATTGATGTGATTTTTTTTTATGAAAATGGACAAAATCGAGTATCGAGCTGTCATTAAACCTTTGTTTTTGAAAGGCAATACGCCTACGCAAATCAAAGATGAGTTGGATTCCGTGTATGGGAACTCAGCACCATCATTTACCACAGTGAAACTTTGGACAACTGAATTTAAACGTGGCCGTAAGAGCTTGGGAGGCGATGAACATTCGGGACGCCCAAATACTGCAATTACCAACGAAATCATCGCAAAAGTTCACCAAATGGTGCTAAACGACCACGGAATTAAAGTGAGAGAGATAGAAGGAGCTATAAACATGTCAAAAGAACGTGTTTGTCACATATTCAATCAACATTTAGACATGAGAATGCTGTCCGTGCGTTGGGTGCCGCGTTTGCTTACGTTGGGCCAAAAACGTGTTCGAATGAACATTTCCAACGCTCTGTTGGCGCAGTTTAGGCAAAATAAATCCGAGTTTTGGTGCCGATTATTTACTGTAGAATAAACTTGGATACACCATTGTACGCCCGAAATAAAAATACAGTCCAAACAATGCACTACAAAGGGGAACCAGCTTCAAAAAAAAAAAAAAAAAAAATCAAAAACTGTTTTTTTCGCCTGTGAAAGTGATGGCGACTGTTTTATGGTATATCCATGGAGTTATTTTAATCTATTATCTTCAAAAAGGAAAAACTATTACAGGAGCATACTACGCCTCATTACTTGACAAGCTGAAGGCAGAACTTGGGAAAACGGCCACATCTGTTTCACCAAGACAACACACCATCTCACACCTCAGCGGTTGCAATGGCGAAAATCCACGAATTACGGTTTGAACTGCTTGACCATCCGCCTTACTCACCAGATCTAGCCCCAAGCCACTACTTTTTGTTCCCTCGTCTGAACATTGCGCTCGGAGTACAGAGATCTTCGTCAAATGAAGAGGCAATCACCTTCGTGAGGAATATAATTGTTTGGCAGAGAAAACGTCAAGTATAATTTGAACGGGTTACAGAGATGGGAGCTTCGTTGGGAGAAGTGCACAGATTTACAAGGAGACTTTGTTGAACAATAGTGAAAATAAGTCTGAAAAAATTTCTTGTATCTTTATTAGGTGGGAAACTTTTCAGACCACCTATGTATGTAATTTGCAACACTCGAATTAAAGAAGTATTTAGGGTACACAGTGAGTGACAGAGGCCAAGGTTGATAATAATAATAATAATAATAATAATAATAATAATAATAATAATAATAATAATAATAATAATAATAATAATAATAATAATAATAATAATAATAATAATAATAATAATAATAATAATAATAATAATAATAATAATAATAATAATAATAATAATAATAATAATAATAATAATAATAATAATAATAATAATAATAATAATAATAATAATAATAATAATAATAATAATAATAATAATAATAATAATAATAATAATAATAATAATAATAATAATAATAATAATAATAATAATAATAATAATAATAATAATAACAATAACAATAACAATAATAATAACAATAACAATAACAATAACAATAACAATAACAATAACAATAACAATAATAATAATAATAATAATAATAATAATAATAATAATAATAATAATAATAATAATAATAATAATAATAATAATAATAATAATAATAATAATAATAATAATAATAATAATAATAATAATAATAATAATAATAATAATAATAATAATAATAATAATAATAATAATAATAATAATAATAATAATAATAATAATAATAATAATAATAATAATAATAATAATAATAATAATAATAATAATAATAATAATAATAATAATAATAATAATAATAATAATAATAATAATAATAATAATAATAATAATAATAATAATAATAATAATAATAATAATAATAATAATAATAATAATAATAATAATAATAATAATAATCTTCATCATCATAATCATAATAAATTTCAATCCAGTCATAAAAACTGAGGATCTATGAGGTAACAAGTGCACCTAATGATGCTAAAATAACAGATCTCATTATGATAGTGCCCCTTGTAAGGTTCAGTTGTACATACTCGGAATAAATATTGGAATAGTCATTCTTGGTATCAACGGATAAATGTCGCGAAGGATGTACCATGTTGTTTTATTCGCCTGCTTTCAGATTTAAAACAAAAGTTGGCTGCATTCAGGGTGATTCATGCTTAGATTGGTAGGTAGCGTAATCAATGCTTTCCTTTGTTGAAACTTGTGTAGCAATTTGCATTGCTTTCACAATCAGCTACTCCAAAATGACTACTACTACTACTACTACTACTACTACTACTACTACTACTACTACTACTACTACTACTGCTGCTGCTGCTGCTGCTGCTGCTGCTGCTGCTGCTGCTGCTGCTGCTGCTGCTGCTGCTGCTGCTGCTGCTGCTGCTGCTGCTGCTGCTGCTGCTGCTGCTACTACTACTACTGCTACTACTACTACTGCTACTACTACTACTACTACTACTACTACTACTACTACTACTACTACTTACTACTACTACTACTACTACTACTACTAGTGATTCTGATTCTGATTATTATTATTATTATTATTATTATTATTATTATTATTATTATTATTATTATTATTATTATTATTATTATTATTATTATTATTATTATTATTATTATTATTATTATTATTATTATTATTATTATTATTATTATTATTATTATTATTAATGTTGTTGTTGGTTTTTTTGTTACTATTTATCCGACTAGTCTATAATTTTGATATCATATGCACTCTTTGTGGATAATTTTCACAAATGTCATATTCAATATATCCATTTGTTGGACACAAAATTCTATTCAGTGTTAGCATTATAAATTGTAAGAAACAAGTCATTGAATAATTCGGCAACAATAGCTGAATATAAGTGATAGTATTTTCATGTGTTTGTAAAGGATATGCTAGGTTCTCTCCTTGCATTTCATTAGTTATTTGCCTATCGTGTTGAACCGATAAGCTCATTAGCCACTTTCAGGCATTCCATGCCTGGGATGGAAGTGAGCAGGTATTTCGGACCACGACGTAGCGTATTCTCTGCAAAATAATTTATTAGAGATTATGAGCTTAAATTATTCCATAATTAATTAAGAAGAGAGTTTTTGCATCTTCTTTGTTTTAAGAAAAGAAACAACGGAGGTTGCTTCTCTCTGTCAGCCCCGCAACTTGTTGTACCACATCACTACTATTATTTGCACGCGTGCCAAAATGAGATGATTGTGCGTGATACTTTATATGGTAACAACCACTATTTAATGCTAATGTTTCATGAATATTTTTTAAATACCGTGGTCATTTATTTTTTTTTTTTTTTTAATTTTAATTTCAGCTGATGTGCAGTTATGCAAAACAAGCCACTGATAATAAATTATTATATAGTATCATTATATAACATGTGGTTGGACTCTTTTGGCTCCAGAACATACTATTTAATGATAATTAATGAATATATTGCCATGATATTTGAATCGTTCTAATTAAGTGTTCATTCATAACATATGAGGTATATGTCATCCTTGAAGTTCGATAATTTCGAGGATTCTTTGTAGTTTCTTTTTCAGTTTTATTTTACAATGCCTCTCTTTAGGAATTTCGAACATATAGGTCTGGTTCAAATCCGACCCAGCCTAGCTCATTCTAAGTGTGCTTAAAAACGGCATCCCAGCGGCAGTAGATTTACTGGCATGTAAAAGAACACCCGGGATGAAATAATTCTGAAACACCTATTCCATCCGGGAATCGAACCCTTGAATTTATAAGATAACTGCTCACTTCCAGAACATAAGTGCAGCCACAATTATTGATTTATATTTTCGGAAAAAGATATATTAATTTTTAGTACATGTTATTAATTGTTCAGTTTGACATGCTCATTTCATTTTAATTTGAATCAGGAATGGATGGATGGATAATTGGGTTTAAGGGCACTCAATTACAAGGTCATCAGCGCCCTTGAAATCCAATGGGGTTAAAATCTATCTAAAAGGCTAAAACTGACAGTAAAATAAAAACAAGATAAAAACCCGTACACCTGTAGCTCAAATACTAAAATAAAGCTTAAAACCATAAAAAGATTAAAATTCCTAATTAATGGGTCCTATATTCTAAAATTTAGATTTGAAATGAAATCTAAAACCATGGTCACCGCTTGCTCGTCGTCAGCCAGGGTTTACGCCATGCTGGCCGGCAGCTGGAGAGACCTGCGGAGACGTGCTAACCTAAAACAATCTAAAAGTACGTAGCGGACCGTCAGAAATGAACAGCACAGCGGGCAAACAGATTCTGGGGTCCTACTTAATAAAAAACTATGACTAAAGTAGCAGTGTCCAATACGCAGCAGGGCCAAAATCACCTCCTCCCGCCGGGATAATCGACAGGAGGTCGCCCAGTGAATCGGAAGTTCCTTGACGGTCCTGAGCTTGTTGCCACGTAGAGCTGACCACTCACAGAGCCAGCACGAGAGCGTCGCTCTGCGGACAACAAGACTGAAGTCTTCCGCGGTGGCCAAAGTAAAGGT